>OY744528.1:9064079-9129079 GCA_963556195.1 Sepiola atlantica | reverse complement strand
CCAAAGTCGTTCAGCGGAAAATAACTCATGTAAGTCAATTTAACTTTTACATTTATTATATTAGTTTGCTTCTAACATTATTTAAGGGGTCATCACTTGTTTACCATGAAAAACTGTTTCGGGAATTTAAAAACAATATATATATGTATACATGTATTTTTTACTTGTTTAAATATTATTATTATATGTGTTATATATCTACGTTTATACATATTCTACATAGCAATGCATCTGACAAATCGCTATCTAATTTTGACATGGACTAATTTCCATGAATTTTCATTCTGTGGTCTTTACATAAAAACAGTAATTTAAATGGATTTCGTGGATGAAATATTCTGTCCGGCCCGATAATACTTTAATTACCATGCACTACACGAGAGTCATCTTTTACTCAAAGTCACACCAAATACAACACTAACATAAAAGACACTAACAGACTAGCACCTCCTTTCGAACAAACGATGTAGTTATGCGTTTAACTCTTAAAAAATTATTAGAATTTTTACTTGTTTAAGAATAAACAGAAATGTACGTTGTTGGATTTAATTTCATAATCAAATATGTGTTTTTAAAAATGTATTACGAGATAAATTATTCAATATATAGTCATGTGATTAGAAGTATGTATGCGTATGTGATCTTATACAATATGAATGTGGATGTAGTAAACATATTTTTATGAGCAGAGTAGTTAAAAAGTGTTTGCTGTGGTGCACGGTGAATTGCGTTTTAAGGTGGGTTGACACCGTGCGTGGGACGTTAGGAAAGCAGTACCATGCATTATGTGGGCCTCAGAAATGACTACTATAATTCTCTAATAAGCTGACCCCGATAACTATTCATACCTGCTAGTCGAACGAAATTCTCTCAGAAATAGTTTATTTAAGATTTTAACAAAAGTATAGATGTAATCTTGCACTTCCACCACCGTAAAGAAAAACCATCAATAAGATGAACTTGTAAAATAAAAACTTGTAAAAAAAAACTTGTAAAGAAAAACGATCAATAAGATGAACTTGTAAAATAAAAACTTGTAAAAAAACTTGTAAAAAAACTTGTAAAAAAAACTTGTAAAAAAAAATTGTAAAAAAAAAATTGTAAAAATCTAAATAGACAAAGAAATATAATTCAGTTCTTGTCAAATATTGGAATTGTTGTTTTTATTTTTTAATTGCTTCCATTATTAGAGTTATCATACTGGTTAGATCCCTCGCTAATTGGCCGGGAGATCAGGCTTCAATCAAGGGTCAAGTTATACCAAAGACTCAAAAATGCTACTTGAAAACTAGCTACCGGAACAGTAGCAAGAACTCGCTATGAAGCGAGCTGATAACAGGAGATATAATTGTTTGGAAGAAACAGCTTACCTTGTGGGCTAGTATATATATATATATATATATATATATATATATATATGATGTATTTTTATGTAATTATTTGTATTGGTGATTGCAGCGTTCGTTGTTATTTTGCTTACTATTATTTCGATTGTCTCACTTTCCTAAGTGATTAAGATGCAGAAAATTGCATTCATAGGACGTATTTTTCGTTAATATATATTTTTATTTATTTTATACGTACATAAAAGTAATCCATGGACACGTGTTTCTGGATTACTTTTATGTACGTATTAAAATATATATATATATATATATATATTTATATATATATATATAAACATATATAAATATATATATGTATTTATATATATATATATATATATATTATACGTACATAAAAGTAATCCAGAAACACGTGTCTATGGATTACTTTTATGTACGTATAAAATAAATAAATAAATATATATCTATATATATATATATATATATATATATATATATATATATATATATTTCCTCGGCTGTTTTACTAGTGGAATGCATCATTTCAGCCTCCAGACAGTGTTGGGTTATCAGGAGAGAGTACGCATTGTTTCAGGGCCTTTCTCTCGACAGCTCTCCCCGCTGACTGTTTTCCTCCTACCTATAGCTTTGGTCTTTTCAAGACTATAATAAATAGGCATCTCCTGTCTTCATGATAATCATCTGTCGTGCTTGTAAGCTCCTTACATCAATTGCCTTCATGCCTTGTCTGAGGCGATTTTTATTAGAAGAATACAGCGATGGTCAGGTGATTAGATTGGCAAACAGAATCAGCAGAACGTGACGCTACAGTTCGTGTTATGGTAAATAAAACTTAGGAACACCTTTGTGTTTGCATGAGTGTACAACGACGCCCCTCTGACGACTCTGCTATTATTTAACAAAACTGTTATCTGTTTAAAAGGAAAAACAAACTAGGAACATGTCAGCTACACTTTTACTATATTGAATTTCTTCGTTTGCATGTATACAACATTTTGTGTTCACGAAGATATAAGTAAATATGAATTAATCACTGAAGCGAAATAGGTTTGAAATAAAAGATGACATCTTATAAGCCTCGTTCGGGGCTGAATTAGTTACGAATGTAATAAGCTTATGGACCCGGGGGAGAAATCCGATAATTAAGTTTCAAAAAGAAACCTGTCCAATACATTTGTACGTAAAGCATACATATACACGATTTGTTTCTCGAAGAAAGACATGCTAGAATTAATCTTACTACCAACGTCTGTTATCTCCATGAATACATGAATGTACACAGGGTGTCCAATAATACTCGGTGAACGCCAAAGAACGAAACGAAACGAAACGAAACGAACGAAACGAAACGAAACGAAACGAACGAATTGCATATTCTCTTGGTGGTTTGGTTTGGTTGTTTTGTTTTACGGCATATCAACCCTTTTTTCGGGTTAATGCCGAATACGGTCATATTGGTAAAAGTCTTTCTGCTTCAAGTTTTGTATATCTTAAACTATTTATTCATGATGTTTCGTTTGGTTGTTTTCTAGAGTAAAATTTTTTGTTTTTTTGGCTTTGTAGAACCTTATTGAGGTTTTCAAAGAGGGTAAAACAATAACATCAATGTTTGGTGCATTTTTGGTAAGGAAGTCAGTATCTTCAGACAGCCTGAGCTGGTAGCACCAGGAATGGTGTTATGTTTAGTTGTTTTGTTCCACGGCATATCAACCTTTTTCGGGTTATTTAATACCGAATCGGGTCATTTTGGTGAAAGTTTTTATGTATCAAGTTCTTCATATGTTCAAGTATCCATTCATGATGTTTAGTTGAGTGAAATGGGGGGAAGGGAGGTAGAGGAAGAGGGGAAGTAAGGGGGAGGGAAATGGAAGGGGAAAAGGGTAGAGAGGGGAATTGTTGTTTTTTTGTTTTAGATTTTTCAGAACATGATTGAGTCTTGCAAAGAAAAAGAAAAAAAAACAATAAAACATAAATGTGTGGTGCGTTTTTGAGTCAGGAAGTCAATAACTTCAGACAGCCTGATCTTTTAGCACCAGTAGGTTCTATTTGACTCATAGATCGGGCCTTTACGGGTACTACAACTTCGGGCCAGAGTGGACCTGGGAGCAATGGAAACTAAGGGTCAACTGCACATTCGCCACAGCTCCCAAGTGATGACTTCACTACTGGATGTCTTTTAAGGTCATACCCAGAACCTTCATAATCTCTCTATAGAGAACTTCACCATATGATTGAGAACATCATTTAGGCACATATGGTGGTTGTTCCGCTTCGTCGAGACATGTGTAAATGAGCAGCCTATACAGAAGTGCTCGTTTAAGGCATCTTCAGCGCTGTATTTTATTTTCACTGCGGTTTTGTCTAACTTCCACATACGGCACCTGATATTCCCGATATGCTATTGACCAGACTAAACGTCTCTTAACTTCGATGATCTAACGAAAACCGACGCGTCAACGTGATCATATATTCTTTGCCCTCTATTACGCTGAAGCTTGGTCCGCACTGATCAAAGTGTAGTATCTGTTCCGATGGATACTGCACCCCATAGACTGGTATTGTCTTGGCCTTCGGGGCTTGATTTACGCCGGTCTATGGGTCTGTCCTGTGCAGTTTTAGGAAATCTACCCTCCCAGGCTTCGCCTCCCCTCTTTGGGGGAGAAGTAAGTTTATTGCTTATTGCCTGTGGCGTCCCTACCGGGGAATGCCGACGGGGCTGCCCAGGCAATTTTTAAACCCCACTTTCCCGATCCGACCTTGGGGCACATCTTACTTGTGGGAGTAAGATAAAAACTGGCCTTGTGCCTAACTCCTGGAGAGGGGTAAATCAATACTCTAATTGATAAGTCGCATTATATAATTTCAAGTTCCAGCCCTTTACGTATCGCTGCAGTGCTGCATCACCGTGCTTGTTTAATTAGTACTTCCACAAAAAAGTTCTCTAATGAATTCACTGCCCTTGTACTCCTTAAACAAAAAATACTCCCTACCCAACCACTCAGCTGCTAAATCCTACCCCCTTCACTATAGAGGTTCTTAGATGTCGGAAGTGTTTTTACTCTAATACTCTCTTCCATCGGACCACTTGCCTTTGGAATTCATTCCCTGTTCACTGTTTCTTTCTAACTGCGAGCATGCTTAAAATTTAAATTAATGAAAACAAATCTTGCTGCCCAAATCCCTACCTAACTCCCCCTATACATCTGGCCCATGAAACAGTGTTACGTAATTGATGGACGTATGTGAAGAACAATTACATCACCTAGTATGGATTTAGTATCTAGGTGGACCAGTGCAAGTTAACTTGACACGAAAATCTCAAACACAACTCCGCTCTCGAAGCTAAAATGTAAACAGCCATGAACTGTTTGTTAGATTCAAGTTGAGGTTTCAAGGAAAGGTCAATTTTTTTATCAGTCACAAAGGGACGCGAATTCAGGATGTAATTCAAAAAAGGAACATGGGAATTTAATTCATAAAAAAATTGATAACGCCACTTGTATTCCCACCCTCCATCCTTCCCTGCAACTAAGTAGTTGAGTTAAGAATAATATTTTTGTTTTTTCTCTATTTAATGTTAATGTATGACTTTTATTCGGATGAGGAGAATTTCTCTCTAAAATAAAAACCAGTTTAAACTCTCCGTCAATCTCGCCCTTTCCCTTTTGTGCTTGATAACTTTATGATTACAGACACCGCTAGAAACCAGTCAAAGAAAATGCAGATCACTATGAAATGGAGAGCTATATTGCATTGTTTGAGTGCAGTATTTTCGAGATATTTGCTTAATGAATAAGGTATAAGTCTAAGGTTTACATGAGATATGACGATAGAATGATTTCATGCCGTTCGATGCATATGCGACGTGGGGAAGAAGATTCAGTTTTGAGGATGGTGCAGTTTGTGCCCATACTTTTGACTTTACAAACAGCACCCTTTTCATATTTTAACGTATTTATTGCACGCCCTACATCATTCATTTTATTGTTCAAATAGTTGCACACTTGCCAAAAGCATCTCGTTGCGCATTTTCTTTTCTTATCGTTTTTTTCCGTTCTTTTAATAAATCTAAAATCTCTGAAAACTTTCGTTATTCCGAACGAAAACGGGAGTTTTCAGTTTTGATGATTTATTGTTGTCTTTAATATTTTTTCGTGTTGTCTCTTTTCACATGTATATGTATGTATGTATATATATATATATATAATTTTCCTCTGCTGTTTATTATTTTTGACAAAGGGAAGTTTCTTTCCCGAAATATTACATAAATGATTTTTATAATCGACCGGACATCACACAAACAGCTAACACCACACTTGCTGTTATGTAAGATTTTAAAGAGAAAAATAAATAAGTCGCATTTCGTATTCGATTTATTATTTTTGTTCCTTCCAGCTTACATCTTACCCGGAATTTGCATTGCTCACAGCCTTTTAAAACATACTACTAATATATATATATATATATATATATATATATATATATATATATATATATATATATATATACACACGGGTTTCATAAAATAATGGAAACATGTTGTGAATTTTGCATCAATTTTAAAACACCTATAAAAATTTAAAAAATTAGCACAATGTCGGTTTAATTTTTTTTTTATTTATTGTTATTTTAGTCCTGAATTTATTGGTCAGATTTATTTTTAATTTCAGATAGTGCACATCAGTAAGACTATTTTAAATTACAGATCCATCAGGTTTCCAAAAAGGGTTGATTGTTAGTGCCCGTGTGGCAGGTGCTAGACGATGGTCATGATAACGGCGACGATAGCGAGGACAGCGCCGGCGCGTCAGTACTACTGAGAATCTTTGAAGTAAGTAACAGTGATTAGAGAACGTGTTATTAATAAGGCATTACGTAATGGCAGGAGCTCCTTGCTCTGCATTTCCAATATGCCTTCTTTGGCGTGAACAAACATAAATATGTCACAGTGTGTTTCTATTTATGATACGATTTCTGATAATTAGCATGTTCTTGACTATATATATATTTTTGTAGAAATCATGAGTTAAAAATAATAACTTAGAATTACGTCGCTGCACTTCCAAGATGCCTTCTTTGGCGTGAATAAAAGTAAACAAAAATAAATATGTCTGAGTGTGTTTTTATTCACGGTACGATTATTGATAATTAGCATGTTCTTGGCTCTATTTTGAGAAAAAGCCGAAAGGCAGTTTTTTTTTTCAGGAGTTAAAAATAAGAATTTCGTCGTGTTAACCTATATCTGGGGGGGTTATAATACATCACTCTCACCAAAATAGCAAATGAACAATTTGGCTTAAATATAATTTAATTTTGGATTATTTTTAGATAATATGCAATTGGCTGGCGTATAATTCTCTGATGTTTAGACAGACACACTATAATAATTCGTATTTTATACATAGATAGAGGCTAATTTATTATTCAATAGCAGTTTAAGGTACCACTTTTTTAGAGTTTTTTTACCAACCTTAAAAGTCGTCTTAGAACTGTATTAGAAATTACCTTTTCCATCCCTTTTATCATCCAAGTCTCTGTTCAGTAGATCTTGTCTCTTCCGAACTTGTTGTTTGTTTTTTTCTTCACTCATTTCCCAGATCAAATAAACATCACTTTAACTTTCTGTAGCCAGGTGCTTGCAGCTATAATTTCCTTTTATATTTTAGCGGAGAAATCGAAGCCCTGTTTTCTTCTTGAACTTTATCACATACCGGATAGGCGTAACTTGATGGGCGTGCGACGATTACTTTATCGGTTTCAATCGTAACTCTTTCATGGTAACTACATTTAACGAGATGGAAAACGGGGTACACGCGAATCCATAGAAAATACTAACATTCTCTTTACGAAATAACAAGAACAACATCATCAGTAGCAAAGCGTGTATGAAAAGTCTGAATACGTACAATAATTTGATATTCTTTGATTTTATAAAATAAACAATTGTTTAGTATAACATTAAAGCAAGAAACAATTTGTGAAATACAAACAATGATCGTCAAAATAAAATATTGATCATTAAGTTTCATCGAATGTCCGGCTAGCTTGGTTGGCTGAGAGCAGGCTCTAGATGTTTTCACGAGAAATGGCGGAGAAGGGGTGCTCGTTAAGCCAAGTCAATTCACGCTTGTCCCCGATGTAGTGCGTCATTAACAGACTAAGGCTGCCGAGGAAGTCGCGCGGGACGGGTCCAATCACTCCACTCGTCTCTACAGCAATCGGTTTAAACACACCTCTGTGGAGAAGACCGGCATATTTTGACCATTTGCGTCTCTCTACTAACGCTGTTGCATGTCCAGTAAATATGTAATACTTGTAACTCATTAAAAAGGTAATAAAAGTTTTAATGGCAGTTTCATTAATTCGATTAGAAGATGTGATAATGTATTGTAGTATCTTCGTTCACCAGACCAACTGGCACCAAACAAAAATCACACTTGATCCATCAAATAAAGAGTGAATCTGCAATCATTGAAAACAATATAATTTATTGGAACGAGTTCATTAGTTTTCCGAAAAGCATCAGTATTTGCATTTCAGATGATGGAAGTCATATTGAAGACGTTATTTAAATAAACACATTGTGTTACCTATGTGAGAAGGGGGAATTGAATTACCTACTAGACACCATCTTCGAGAGTCTTTGGTCTCTCTGTACAACTGTAAATAATGATCAAACTATGTAATAACGTATATTTTCTGGCATAATAAGTAACAATGTATTTCTCTCTATTTTTCTAAATATATGTATTGCATACACACACACTCACACACACACACACACATATATATATATATATATATATATATATATATATATATATATATATATATATATATATATATATATATATATAAATTAATTAAGTTCAAATATTAACTAAATGAACAAAACCATTACTTTCCTAAAAGTGCTCAATATATATTAGAGCTTTTATATTAAAATAAACAGTTTGAGTATCCTTGGATACTCAAACTATGTTTATTTTAATATATATATATATATATATATATATATATATATATATATATATATATATATATATATATATATATATATATATAGGAGTTTGTAATTACCTACTGGTGAGTTTGAATTAATTACCTACTGGGGAGTTTGAATTACCTACTACACACTATCCTCGAGTGTCTTCGGTCTCTCTGTACAATGGTGTGTCAGTATCACCTGACATGAGGATACTCCCCCTACAAGTAAACCCTGACCAAATATTAAAAATAACATAGTATTCGAAGACAAAATAAACTTTACCTGATACGGCTATACACTGGGTCATACGAAGAATGCTGCACCTTCTCCTAGTGATGTTACCTCAAGTAACAGCACTTAGCTGGACACTCCACCAGTTAAGATGAATGATTGTCCTGGAATCCGGTAATACCAGGATACCACCATATGCTATAACATAGTTAACTTGTCAATTGAGAATAGGAAAATTAATGTTCTTTACTTCTTTACTAACTCAACGTTTGAGAGGTAAATGAGAACTTTAATGGAATATATATGTATCTTATAATAGATATCAAGTCTTATCCCCAGGAAATGGCCCCTTGATTTGTGAGCACTTCGAGTGAAGTAAAATGAAAGAAACAAAAATAACAAACACCACATACACAAATCGCAGACACAGATGTCTTTAAAAATCATCGACATTTTTCTCACCGCCATTCCCTTTAAATTCGTCTATAGTAATATTCACTCAACACACGTACATTTAAATGGCCACAAGACAGAAGTAAACAGACTGCCACTGACAAATGTCAATCTTATATATATATATATATATATATATATATATATATATATATATATATATATATATAAAAGGTTTATGTAGTTTGCTTGAAGCATTGTTTATTAGTATATAGAAATGTGATACTTAGAAGGCAATACAATGCAGAGGTGTGACGGATAGACACGACATATAATGGTGGAACAAATGAAATAGTTTCACCCTTAATACAATGTATACATACACATATATATTTATTTATTATTATTTTTTTCACAAACACGCATATATCTGTCTATCTACACAATGTTACAATGTTATGTAATACCTGTATCAAGATGGTCTGGTGGAAACTCCGTATTATATAATATTTTTAATATTTCGGGAACTTTCTTCAGAACCGTGTTCAACTCAAGTTCAAGCGTGCATATGAAGTGCCGTAGGATGCAGTGTCGCAGAAAATACCGGTTAAATTTGAATTTCAAACCAGATTCAAAAAATAAAATTAACTTTTTTTTAAATTTATTTATTTTTTAATATTTTATTCATCTATTTATATCTAATTTATTTATTCATCTATTTACCTTTATTAAACATTTTTTGTTTTTACTTTTTAGAATCTTTCCTTTTTTTGTTAAATTTTAAATTCTAATCTAATTTAAACCAAGTCTATTCGTTTAGATTAATATGTCGGTTAATACTGTCATTAAACATTCATTATCTGTTCGTTTTAAATTATTGTGTATATTAATATTTAGTTTATTTATTTATTTATTTATTTATTCTTTTTAATATGTATATTTTATTAATTAATTCAATATTATCTGTTCATTAATCGCCCCCACCCGTCTAACGTAAATTAAAACAATGGAAGGGAGGTAATTCAGTTCTGTCTAATGGTGTTTAAGTTTCTTTTAAATATAGTCATTTCTAATTGTTAGGCTAACATATTGTTATAACGAAAGTATTTCTTTCCTTTTTTCATTTTTTTTATTATTAATTCAGGTTATAGGGTATTATTCTCTCCGGGGTGGTTCCGGTATTTCATCCCCTCTTATTATTATTATTATTATTATTATTATTATTATTATTATTATTATTATTATTATTATTATTATTATTATTATTATTATTATTGTTATTGTTATTGTTGTTATTATTATTGTCATTATTGTTATTGTTATTATTATTATTACTGTCATTATTATTATTATTATTATTATTATTATTATTATTACTATTATTATTATTATTATTATTACTGTTATCATTTATTTTATGTTTTTATTACTGTTATTATTATTCTTTATTTATTTATTCATTTTAAATTTTATTTATTTACTTTCCCTTCGGCATGTAATGTCGATTAACTATTAATGTTGTAAATTGAATGTTCACGCGTGGGAAGTCTCGACATTTCTTATTAATTCCTTATATTGTTTTAATAATCTTTATTTTTAAAATTTATTTATTTATTTAACTATTTATTCATCTAATGTCTTGTTGTATTATTATTATTATTATTATTATTATTATTATTATTATCATTATTATATATAATTATATGTAATGTTTTTTGTTAGGTTAAGTTGTTACTATTATTAGTTTATAGACTTTGATATTTTTAATTTTATTATTTTTTTAATTTTTAATTTTTATTTTATCTACTTATTTATTTTACTTAACCATTTATTTATCTTTTTTTAATTATTGTTATTTATTTATTCATTTATCTTTATCTATTTATTTATTTATTCTATTTTTTCTCCCTGTTATTTTTTGAGTGAGTATTTGATCTATGTTCTTATAGTATTTGTTATTATTATAAGGTGATGTTTTTGTTAGATTATTAGTTTTTAGTATTCATTTAAGGGTTAAATTAAGATAAAATGAATACAACAAAAGTGAGATGTGAAACTATATCAGACTAGAAATGATGATCCTAATTCGAGTCGGTGATTTATTTGTGGAGATAGTTTTGCTATTAGTATCGATTCTTTTATTCGAAGGTTGCCAACGTTTCTATCCGTAGCTAGGATATCAATCTTGAATGATTTGCTGGTGTTGCCACATGCGTGGATGTGCTTGTGGATAAAAGAGATGCATGTTTGTAGGTGTTCTTCGACCCTAATATGTAGGGGCCTCACCGTACTACCAATGTATATTTTGTTGCATGTGGTGCACTGTAAACGATATACAGTGTAAGTACGGTGGTATTTGTCTGTGGTGTTCATCGGGCAGTTCGCCAGGGTGTAGGGAGTATTGTTGTAATTGGTGTTCCGTGTTGTCAATTGTTGTCGTAGAGAAAGTTACGTGTGTGTTAGTTGAATATCGAGTTTTTCCTTTCGTATAGCTTTGCGGATAGTTGTGATGATCCTGTCGTTGAAATGCGGCAACTTCAGGAAGCAGTTATTATAAAGAGCGTGTTGCGTCCGTCATCGGGGTTTCCGGGGTTTCCGGGGTTTCCTAAGGTGTTCAATGATAGGTGTAGAGTATCCATTGGTGTCTAGTACCTGTTTGAATTTCTCGCTGTAGGTGTTTTGTCAGTCTCAATGCTGCATTTCTTACGGATACGAGTTAGCTGATTCCTAGCGTAGGTTATTTTAGCCTTATGAGGGAGTGCTGATCTGTAATGTATGAATATGTCTTTACGTGCGGGCTTCTTGTAGAATTTAATAGTTAAGGCTCCTTATTCAGAGATGCTGAAGCTGACATCTAAAAGTGCTAAGGATTCAGAGCTTTCAGAGTCTTCTATTGTAAATTTTATGTGTGAGTCAGTGTTGTTGAATGTGTCGAAGATTGTGTTAGCCTTTCATGAGTCGATGAAAGGATAAGTATGTCGTCCACGTATCGTTTGAAGAAGATGGGGGAGTGACAGGAGTTGAGGGCATGACGTTCTAATTTATCCATAAAAGCAATATATATATATATATATATATATATATATATATATATATATATATATATATATATATATATATACTGGGAGATTACCCCGACCCCCAGGACGGGTAAAATTAATTCTCTCTACAGAACAGTTTTGCAGCACTTTTGTATCCACTTACGAAGATTGAAATCAAGATATAATGCTACTAAACCTTATTTTTAGAATCCGTATTCCAGTTTTGATAAAATCGATTATGTAATTCTGATTGCAGAAAGTGTGAAAAATATAGAGCTTAAGTTAAGGGGTCTTAAGAATAAATTGAAAGTCGGAAACATTGCTTCATCGGTTTGTAATGACCATAAATATGGTTTAATGCAAATGGGAAATATTTAAATTATCAAATGGAAAGTTGTGATCATATATATTATATCCCCTGAAAACTCTTCAAAATACTTCAAACAAATTGAAATTTAGGGGCGCCTTTTTAATTAACTGATGTCTATAACCTATTGGTAAAATTTCACAAAATCCTTCTACCTCTACTTCTCTCAGATCCCATAACACTAGTGCGTGTTACCAAATTCATAATGATCGGTTAAAAAGTTTTAGAGTGACTAATATATGTAGAAAAATATAAACATATACACATACCGAACTTTGTTTGTGTGTGTGTATATATATATATATATATATATATATATATATATATATATATATATATATTCCGGCTTTCAGAGACGATTTGAGGGAGCTTGAGGTTGGGCGATTGGAGGGGAACCTAGACAGGCTTACCTCTTTTTGAGATACCTAACTTCTTTCTCAACTCCATATATACCGTCTGTGGTAAATCATACAATTTCCCCCCCCCTCTCTCTCTCTCTCTCTCTATATATATATATATATATATATATATATATATATATATATATATATATATATTAAATATGTTGTTACTCTTCTCCACTTCGATTTACGTCTTAAATAGTTCATTTCCCCCTCTCTCAAGATATGTATTAAATATGTTGTCGCGCTCTCTATATGTATATTGAAATGGTGACTGTGAATTTCTCTCCTTTTTTATTTTCAAAAATGTAATCGCCTCACTTGAATGGTGGACGAGACTACAGGGTCGAAATAAATTATTGATTATGTGATTCCGGGTTACTTTATTTTTATTTTATTCTTGCTCTGTTAATTGCATTGCGCTCTCATACTCGAATTTCCTTCGGGAATTTATTTCACTATAACACAATCACTATATATATATATATATATATATATATATATATATTTGTTTCTTGAAATGCTTTACGTTTCTCGAACTTTTTCTTATTTTTTGTCTGTTTTTTATGTGTCTTTTTTAAGGAAATCTTCAAAGTCGTTTTCAAGAATCTGAAGGATTTCAATGAATTCTCTCGTTCTTTCAGTCTCTGTTTAGAAGATTATTTTCTTCTCCAGATAAAATACAATTAAGTTATTTGTATATTTCATAATCTTCCAATTTCTTTTAAACGGTAATGTGCTTTTATTCGACTACATCCCACAGTGGACGGTTGCACAGTGATCATGAATTATTGTATCGATTTCTCCGCTAGATTTCCGATCGGAATTCTCCATATGTTGGGCTTTCAATAACGGTTCTAGTCATTTACAAATAATATGATATTCCGTAAAAAAAATAGATGAACACTATACTAATTTGTTTCAGGGGATGGCACAACGCAGACTGAAAACCTAGATGTGCCGGGTTCGAATCTAGTAAGTTTCACTTTCATCAAAACCCACACCTGACCTTGTGTCTAAGTTCCTGGCAAGGAAATAAAATAAAATAAAATAAAATAAAATAAAATAAAATAAAATACTAATTGTTTTCAGTAAATATGAATATAAGAGTGTTCTTATTATTCCCTGTTACCATGCAGGTTTGGTTAGAGATGACCGAGGTCTAAGAGTGGGGTAAGCATGAGATGAAGTCCCGTGCGTCTATCCAGTAACTGATGGTAAACTACGGCGGTTATCTTCTATGGATCTCTCGCAACGGATCACCGACTGATCGGTCGGGGTATAACTAACGCAAACACACAGATTCAGTGTGAACTTTGTGGTGCTGGATTAAACCAAGAAAAAATAAATGATGATGATGTAAAGTTGATCCGTCAGAATTAAACGACAAACAATTGTCTGTCTGTGCAGTTCACAAAAGCCTCAAACGCCATGAGATGTAATATACTGTAGTTGTAAATATTAAAATGAATGATTCGGTATTTCAGGCCAAAATTTAATGTGTATAATTCGCCTGCTCGTTAGTGAGAACTCGGAACGTCTCTAGCGTCCAGGTCATTTGAGAGAGTTATTATATCAAAGTTAGATCTCGTGTTCAGGATGTTGCATCACAGACAGGAAGTCTACAGTAACACGTAGAGGTTTTAGTGATAAAAAATTTCTTGTTTCTTAACCGCAAAGGAGAATGATCATATTTGAGAAATTTCTCCCTTCCCTTTATGAGAAATTGTTAGTGGTCGACCATGGGGTAATATGCATCATTAAAGTATACATGTAAAGAAAAATAAACAAATACAAAGAATTGTTGACTCCCATCAATTGTGTTAGCTCGTTATTAATAAAAAAAAGCAACGAAAAAAAGAAGGGAAGACGAACTATTACTACGTGTCATCTACACAACAAGATTCCAGCTGTTTAGCTGACGCCACCATTCGTTATTAATAATATGTACAATGCTGCTATCATAAAAAAGACAAAAATCAACAAGCATCACGACAGACGTAAAGCAACTGCAAAAAGCAACGAAAAAGAGAAGGGAAGACGAACTATTACTGTTACATTGACTGGCTTCTGACATATTTTTATTGTCGAGTGTCGTAGAGAGAACCTCCGCTGTTGATTCGAAACGGACGGCATCGCTACTTGTGCGTTTCCAATCACAGGGAAACTATTTGCACTGATCTTTTCTTTCTTCTGCCTCCCTTGTTGTTGATCGCTATCCTGCTGTTGACGCTGTCGCCGCATCCAGCTATTCGTACCGCCATTGTCGTCTTTGTACGACTACTATTTCGGGCTGCTATCTTCGCGAGCTTAAAATTAATCCTTCAGTTCAATAAACTCCCAAAGTCTCTTGCTGATTTAATTAGAGCCATCTTTATTTAACTATTTTATTAGTCGACTAGAGGAGTTCGTTGGGATCTAAATTCACTAGTTATTTCGTAATTGCTTGTAGAGAGAAAAATATGAAAGATTCTACTAGGATTCACTAAGGCTCTTATATTTTGGGACTCGAAAATCCCTTCTTGTAACAGCTACATGATTGTGACTTGTTCTCGTCGCTTCTAAGTGAGAACTGATTAAAATCCCACTTTAACTTTCCCACGCGGGAAAGTGTGACGTAACGGACCTCGTGATCGACGCAGCTGTGACCCGACCCTTGACCTTAAGGCCACATCAGCTGTCACTGCAGTCGTGGGAAACCATCGGTAGCTTCGCACGGAATGACTCCGCTACAATCGCGTAAGTCAAAACCCGTCTCAATAGATGCGTCCATCTCTCACAGGGCCATTATCTAACATTACTACGTGCCATCTACACAACTGTTTATCTGACGCCGCGATTCGTATAACTTACTAGAGAAGATTTGGTCCACTGTGACGTCATAATAATAATGATAAATAGAACAATTACTATATAAGAGTAATATAAGAGAATATTATTCAGAAAATGATTTACTTGGTCTTTTGGCTAAGATCAAAGTGTAGTATCTGTTCTGACTGTCCTGTGTAGTTATGGGAGGTTAACCCCCTCCCATGCTTTGCCTCCCCTCTTTGGGGAGGAGTAAGTTTATTGCTTACTGTCTGAGGCGCCCTACCCAGGCAATTTTTTGAGATTCACCTCACTCTTCCTCTAGAGTGAAAATTCCCACCTTCCGACCTTGTGTCACATTCTACTTTGTGGGACGTAGATAAATAGGAGAAAATAAACATGCCGACGAATCAATTCTTTATTCTAGTGATGCTTTTCGCTCATCTTCCTCGGATCAACCGAAATATGCAGATGATATACAAGTTGACCTGGGTTCAGTAGTGAATGGGGTGCGTAATTGCTGATTGCTTTTAATCATGTTAAAACTCAGCTTGTGTCTTTCAATCGTAGGTGTATCACTTTTTTCCTGAGATTCTTATGAATTGCTCTGTTCTTTAAGGAGAATCGACTCTGAAACTTCTTGGTCTTTCTTTCTCATAAACTCTTTCGTGGATTTCATACATTAGATCCATGGCTCTGTCTGCTTCTTGTAAAGTCGGTTCTCTTTATCGCTTCAAACACTTTCTACCACCTAAGGCTATGTATGCAATGTATGGCGTACTGTTATAATATTTCGGCTAATTAACTTCTGTCCTATTCTAGGGTTCTTTATAAGTTACAGAAATGTATATGTAATTTGATTGGACCCACCCTTTCTCCTTCTCTTCACTCTATCTCTCGCAGCGTTATTTTGTTGCTAGACATAGTCTTATTTATAAGTACTATTAAGGCATGTGTTCTTCAGAATTGTGTGATCTATTCCCAGCTTCATTTGTTCCAGCTCGTTTGACTTGTTGGGGTAGTGGTCTTCATTAATTCGCTGTTTTGGTACCTCAATGTAATGCAGCTTCCTATTCTAGTAGCTTCTTTCCAAGAACTGTAGGCTTGTGAAACTCTCTTCCTGCTGACTGTTTTCCTTCTTCTATAGTCTTGGTCTTTTTAAGACTAAAACCTGTCTTTGCGATAATCATCTTTCGTTCTTGTTAGCTCCTTACATAAAGTGGTTTCATGCCTTTTCTCGAGCGAGTTTCGATAAAAAAGAAAGAAAAGTAGTTCTTAAGATGGAGTATAGCTAGTACATCTGGGAAAGTGCTGTTCAGGTCACTATTTCTTGCCCAAATCAGCTTCACAATCTAGTGACAGATAATCTGTTCTGTTCTCTAAGACCCTTTTATATCAGAAGAGAAGTCGCTAGTCTTTGTCTGCTTGATCGTTATTTCCATGGAAGGTGCTTAACTGACCTCCAATCTCTGGTTCTTGCTTCTAAGACATTAACAGCAGGAATTCGTCTCTCTACCGCAACTAAAAAGTGATTTCCCCGAGCGCCAGAGCGAATTTCCATGAACGTAGTTTCTTTCCAATCATTTAAACACATTACCACGAGCCTGGTTCCCTACAGTTTAAAACATGGCCGTCTTGAACTCCAATGTCAACAAATACTTGTCATAAACCTCCCTATAAGTAATCAAACTTTGTTAATTCCATTCATAATTTTAAATCCTCTCATAATATTCTTGACTATTAAATTGACTATACATCCATATTGTTGACCCTTATTCTTGAGTGGCTTTTGCTTTGGATAATTCGAAAGCCGTTCATATAGACTGACTTCGTGTCAATTCATACAAATCAGTATATTTTGAAACAAATGTTAAACGAAATCCTTATACCCAGTTTTCCATGGGAAGTTATTTTCGTTTATATGTAATTCTTTGTTACAAATTGTTCGGTTTGTTTTACGGCATATCAACCATCTATGAGTTATTATATGCCGAATAAAGTTTTCAAGGAAGGATCATTATTTTATATGGTTTGAAAAAAAATGAAAAATAACATTTAAAAAATTGAAATTATTTTTTTTTTTAACTGCCACACTGCTTTGATGAAGTCTAATATTGGTCGGATTTGTGTCTTCAAATAAGTCATGTAGATCTTTCGAGTTGTAGTATTTCCGTCGGCTTTATTGCAGCTCCTGGCAGTCTATTAATCAAGGGAGGCGCGAGAGCGCTCTATCCCTTAATTGACTCTACGAATGGCCTATGCGGGAAATCTCATTTCTTTGATCAATCATAACTCAAAAACCAATAAACCAAATTAGTTAAAACTTTGCACAACATGATCATTTGATAGGTTCTATAAGTGTGTAGAATTTCAGCATCATTAGTCCAGGAAACCCAGAGATCCAGAAAGTTCAATCATGAAATCATGTTATCTGTGTGTACGTATCTCATCAACTATTTGATGGATTCAGCTGATTTGGGGCAGAGATAGAGGTTCTAGGGTCTAGTTGATGGCATTTTAATTTCAGTTTACCATATTCCTCAGTTTTCCAGAAAATTCCCCATAACGTTAAAAATGACTATTGTATTGAGGCATAGCCTTTACAAAAGTAGTGACATTCCATCATAAATGCCAGTATACTGAAATGATATCCCCTTAATAGGGTTAAGCTGAAAATTCATATACACTAAATGTATTTAAGCCGGTCGCAGGATTTTAAACCCCGGAACGATAGTCATGTTTTAACAGTGTCGAAGAAATTATTGAATCCGGTATATATATATATATATATATATATATATATATATATATATATATATATATATAGTAAGCTATGAAAATATATTCATGGCAATTAAGCTACACAGAGGCTCCCGCGTTTCATCCCCAGGGGAAATCATCAGGCTTAAATGCAGTAAATACTGAAAACTGATACATAAAAATTATATCTGCTTATAAAATTTCATGTGGATACATTAAATACTAATATATATATATATATATATATATATATATATATATATATATATATATATAAATTCAAATTATTTTCGTTCTTTTTTTTAAGCATTGATGATTATTGGACCTTATATATATATATATATATATATATATATATATATATATATATATACATACATATATATATATATATATATATATATATATATATATATAGACGGAAAAAACTCGCAGTAGATATTATGAAAGTAATAGCGACAATTTCAATAGCATCAAAGTGAAAAAGTAAGTAAAAGTTCAAAAGGTTTGAGCGATAAAAGAAAGGAATAGAAAGAAAGAGAAACAGCTGGTAATACAAAGAGAATGAAGAGAGAAAGAGGGGAAAAGGGAGAGAAAGAGGGAGAAAGAGGGAACTAGGAGAGAAAGGGAGAGAAAAAGGAAGAAAGAGGGAGAAGGAGGGAGAAGGGATAAAATTGAGAGAAAATCGGACGGAGAACAAAGAGCGTGGAGAGAACAGAGAGAAAAATGAGAAATACTATGGAAGCCTCTAACGTTGAAGCCGATCAGCTTTTACATGGGTCATCATTTGGGAATACTATGTGCTATAACAAAACAATTCTATCTCGGTTTGTAAAAGGGTACAAGCCTTAATGAGAACTATACCCGGTGGCAGACTAGCGTACTGTCACAAGGATGGTTCAGACCGGATATAAGTATCGAACCTACGAAAAAAATCTATGAACAGAGCCTTTCAAAATAAGATAGTAACTATTACTCCTCCTCCTCGTCCTACTACTACTACTTTTACTACTACTACTACTACTACTACTACTACTACTACTACTACTAATAATAATAATAATAATAATAATGATAATTTTCATTTCAAAGCTCCATATATTTGTATTCTAAAGAATCACCATCTATCAAGGCCAAAGAGCTGCTTGAGGATTAGGGTTAATCAGATTGACAGTTGTATGTTGAACAATACCATGAGAGGATTGGAAAATTCAGGTGGAAATGGCAGGATTGGCTTGCTATGGATACGGTTCGACAAGTATCTGTTGATATTAAATTTAAAGACGACTATAATGTAGTCATCAGGGAAGTAGGCTTTTTGTATTACGTTCCACATATCAGTACTCTTTGGGAATGAACTCTTATTCTCTCTAATGCTGTATAGTATGCGGCGCCGTTGTTACATACGCAGCGTCCCAGGTTCGGGTGGTGCCCGATCAACTCGAAATAAGTGGTGACTCATTAAATAGGCTGCATGAAATAGAAGAGCGAACGACACGGAAATAGATGTATGACTTTACGCTAACAAATAAACCAAATTACTTTGCGTGCAACAGATGGAAATTACCTACGATCGTCTGAAGCGGTCACCTGGCATTCTCAAGTGGTCAGCACTTAACCTTCAGATAATGTGTCCACCCATTTAAGAACCACCTAGGGACTGTTGCTTAACTTCGGTGATGCAATGAGAATAAGTGTTCCAATCAGAGTGATAGCATCGTAAATGGAGATAAAGTGACTGAAGACTGAAAATGTGATAAGTTTAATGTGAAATGGCGGGAGAAATTCAAGGGGACATGAAAGAGAAAAGGAAGAGAATTAAGAAGAAAAAGAGAAAGAAATATAAAGGAATCGAATAGATAGAAAGAGAGGGAAGGAAAAAAGAGAAGGAAATAGAAAGGAATCGAAGAAATAGAAAGAGAGGGAAGGGAAAAAGAGAAAGAAATAGAAAAGAATCGAATAAATAGAAAGAGAGGGGAGGGAAAAAGAGAAAGAAATAGAAAAGAATCGAATAAATAAAAAGAGAGGGAAGGGAAAAAGAGAAAGAAATAGAAAAGAATCGAATAAATAAAAAGAGAGGGAAGGGAAAAAGAGAAAGAAATAGAAAAGAATCGAATAAATAGAAAGAGAGGGGAGGGAAAAATAGAAAGAAATAGAAAAGAATCGAATAAATAAAAAGAGAGGGAAGGGAAAAAGAGAAAGAAATAGAAAAGAATCGAATAAATAGAAAGAGAGTTGAGGGAAAAAGAGAAGGAAATAGAAAGCAATCGAAGAAATAGAAAGAGAGGGAAGGGAAAAAGAGAAGGAAATAGAAAGCAATCGAAGAAATAGAAAGAGAGGGAAGGGAAAAAGAGAAAGAAATAGAAAAGAATCGAATAAATAGAAAGAGAGGGGAGGGAAAAAGAGAAAGAAATAGAAAAGAATCGAATAAATAAAAAGAGAGGGAAGGGAAAAAGAGAAAGAAATAGAAAAGAATCGAATAAAT
This sequence comes from Sepiola atlantica, assembly GCA_963556195.1. NCBI lineage: Eukaryota > Metazoa > Mollusca > Cephalopoda > Sepiida > Sepiolidae > Sepiola > Sepiola atlantica. The sequence continues at coordinate 9,108,238 of OY744528.1, read as the reverse complement.
AGAAAGAGAGTGGAGGGAAAAAGAGAAGGAAATAGAAAGCAATCGAAGAAATAGAAAGAGAGGGAAGGGAAAAAGAGAAGGAAATAGAAAGCAATCGAAGAAATAGAAAGAGAGGGAAGGGAAAAAGAGAAAGAAATAGAAAAGAATCGAATAAATAAAAAGAGAGGGAAGGGAAAAAGAGAAGAAAATAGAAAGCAATCGAAGAAATAGAAAGAGAGGGGAGGGAAAAAGAGAAAGAAATAGAAAAGAATCGAATAAATAGAAAGAGAGGGGAGGGAAAAAGAGAAAGAAATAGAAAAGAATCGAATAAATAGAAAGAGAGTGGAGGGAAAAAGAGAAGGAAATAGAAAGCAATCGAAGAAATAGAAAGAGAGGGAAGGGAAAAAGAGAAGGAAATAGAAAGCAATCGAAGAAATAGAAAGAGAGGGAAGGGAAAAAGAGAAAGAAATAGAAAAGAATCGAATAAATAGAAAGAGAGGGGAGGGAAAAAGAGAAAGAAATAGAAAGCAATCGAAGAAATAGAAAGAGAGGGGAGGGAAAAAGAGAAAGAAATAGAAAAGAATCGAATAAATAGAAAGAGAGGGGAGGGAAAAAGAGAAAGAAATAGAAAAGAATCGAATAAATAGAAAGAGAGGGAAGGGAAAAAGAGAAAGAAATAGAAAAGAATCGAATAAATAAAAAGAGAGGGAAGGGAAAAAGAGAAAGAAATAGAAAAGAATCGAATAAATAGAAAGAGAGAGGAGGGAAAAAGAGAAGGAAATAGAAAGCAATCGAAGAAATAGAAAGAGAGGGAAGGGAAAAAGAGAAAGAAATAGAAAAGAATCGAATAAATAGAAAGAGAGGGGAGGGAAAAAGAGAAAGAAATAGAAAAAAATCGAATAAATAAAAAGAGAGGGAAGGGAAAAAGAGAAGGAAATAGAAAGCAATCGAAGAAATAGAAAGAGAGGGAAGGGAAAAAGAGAAAGAAATAGAAAGCAATCGAAGAAATAGAAAGAGAGGTGAGGGAAAAAGAGAAAGAAATAGAAAGCAATCGAATAAATAGAAAGAGAGGGAAGGGAAAAAGAGAAAGAAATAGAAAGAATCGAAGAAATAGAAAGAGAGGGAAGGGAAAATGAGAAAGAAATAGAAAAGAATCGAAGAAATAGAAAGAGAGGGGAGGGAAAAAGAGAAAGAAATAGAAAAGAATCGAATAAATAAAAAGAGAGGGAAGGGAAAAAGAGAAAGAAATAGAAAAGAATCGAATAAATAGAAAGAGAGTGGAGGGAAAAAGAGAAGGAAATAGAAAGCAATCGAAGAAATAGAAAGAGAGGGAAGGGAAAAAGAGAAAGAAATAGAAAAGAATCGAATAAATAGAAAGAGAGGGAAGGGAAAAAGAGAAGCAAATAGAAAAGAATCGAATAAATAGAAAGAGAGGGAAGGGAAAAAGAGAAAGAAATAGAAAAGAATCGAATAAATAGAAAGAGAGGGAAGGGAAAAAGAGAAAGAAATAGAAAGCAATCGAAGAAATAGAAAGAGAGGGAAGGGAAAAAGAGAAGGAAATAGAAAGCAATCGAAGAAATAGAAAGAGAGGGAAGGGAAAAAGAGAAAGAAATAGAAAAGAATCGAATAAATAGAAAGAGAGGGAAGGGAAAAAGAGAAGGAAATAGAAAGCAATCGAAGAAATAGAAAGAGAGGGGAGGGAAAAAGAGAAAGAAATAGAAAAGAATCGAATAAATAGAAAGAGAGAGGAGGGAAAAAGAGAAGGAAATAGAAAGCAATCGAATAAATAGAAAGAGAGGGAAGGGAAAAAGAGAAAGAAATAGAAAAGAATCGAATAAATAGAAAGAGAGGGGAGGGAAAAAGAGAAAGAAATAGAAAAGAATCGAATAAATAAAAAGAGAGGGGAGGGAAAAAGAGAAAGAAATAGAAAAGAATCGAATAAATAGAAAGAGAGGGGAGGGAAAAAGAGAAAGAAATAGAAAAGAATCGAATAAATAGAAAGAGAGGGGAGGGAAAAAGAGAAAGAAATAGAAAAGAATCGAATAAATAAAAAGAGAGGGGAGGGAAAAAGAGAAAGAAATAGAAAAGAATCGAATAAATAGAAAGAGAGGGGAGGGAAAAAGAGAAAGAAATAGAAAAGAATCGAATAAATAGAAAGAGAGGGGAGGGAAAAAGAGAAAGAAATAGAAAAGAATCGAATAACTAGAAAGAGAGGGGAGGGAAAAAGAGAAAGAAATAGAAAAGAATCGAATAAATAAAAAGAGAGGGGAGGGAAAAAGAGAAAGAAATAGAAAAGAATCGAATAAATAAAAAGAGAGGGAAGGGAAAAAGAGAAAGAAATAGAAAAGAATCGAATAAATAGAAAGAGAGTGGAGGGAAAAAGAGAAGGAAATAGAAAGCAATCGAAGAAATAGAAAGAGAGGGAAGGGAAAAAGAGAAAGAAATAGAAAAGAATCGAATAAATAGAAAGAGAGGGAAGGGAAAAAGAGAAGGAAATAGAAAGCAATCGAAGAAATAGAAAGAGAGGGGAGGGAAAAAGAGAAAGAAATAGAAAAGAATCGAATAAATAGAAAGAGAGAGGAGGGAAAAAGAGAAGGAAATAGAAAGCAATCGAATAAATAGAAAGAGAGGGAAGGGAAAAAGAGAAAGAAATAGAAAAGAATCGAATAAATAGAAAGAGAGGGGAGGGAAAAAGAGAAAGAAATAGAAAAGAATCGAATAAATAGAAAGAGAGGGGAGGGAAAAAGAGAAAGAAATAGAAAAGAATCGAATAAATAAAAAGAGAGGGAAGGGAAAAAGAGAAGGAAATAGAAAGCAATCGAAGAAATAGAAAGAGAGTGGAGGGAAAAAGAGAAAGAAATAGAAAAGAATCGAATAAATAAAAAGAGAGGGAAGGGAAAAAGAGAAAGAAATAGAAAGCAATCGAAGAAATAGAAAGAGAGGGAAGGGAAAAAGAGAAAGAAATAGAAAAGAATCGAATAAATAAAAAGAGAGGGAAGGGAAAAAGAGAAGGAAATAGAAAGCAATCGAATAAATAGAAAGAGAGGGGAGGGAAAAAGAGAAAGAAATAGAAAAGAATCGAATAAATAAAAAGAGAGGGAAGGGAAAAAGAGAAAGAAATAGAAAAGAATCGAATAAATAGAAAGAGAGTGGAGGGAAAAAGAGAAGGAAATAGAAAGCAATCGAAGAAATAGAAAGAGAGGGAAGGGAAAAAGAGAAAGAAATAGAAAAGAATCGAATAAATAGAAAGAGAGGGGAGGGAAAAAGAGAAAGAAATAGAAAAGAATCGAATAAATAAAAAGAGAGGGAAGGGAAAAAGAGAAGGAAATAGAAAAGAATCGAATAAATAGAAAGAGAGGGAAGGGAAAAAGAGAAGGAAATAGAAAGCAATCGAAGAAATAGAAAGAGAGGGAAGGGAAAAAGAGAAAGAAATAGAAAAGAATCGGATAAATAGAAAGAGAGGGAAGGGAAAAAGAGAAGGAAATAGAAAGCAATCGAAGAAATAGAAAGAGAGGGAAGGGAAAAAGAGAAAGAAATAGAAAAGAATCGAAGAAATAGAAAGAGAGGGGAGGGAAAAAGAGAAAGAAATAGAAAAGAATCGAATAAATAAAAAGAGAGGGAAGGGAAAAAGAGAAAGAAATAGAAAAGAATCGAATAAATAGAAAGAGAGGGAAGGGAAAAAGAGAAGGAAATAGAAAGCAATCGAATAAATAGAAAGAGAGGGAAGGGAAAAAGAGAAAGAAATAGAAAAGAATCGAATAAATAGAAAGAGAGGGGAGGGAAAAAGAGAAAGAAATAGAAAAGAATCGAATAAATAAAAAGAGAGGGAAGGGAAAAAGAGAAAGAAATAGAAAAGAATCGAATAAATAGAAAGAGAGGGAAGGGAAAAAGAGAAGGAAATAGAAAGGAATCGAAGAAATAGAAAGAGAGGGAATAGAAAAAGAGAAGGAAATAGAAAAGAATCGAAGAAATAGAAAGAGAGAGGAGGGAAAAAGAGAAAGAAATAGAAAAGAATCGAATAAATAGAAAGAGAGGGAAGGGAAAAAGAGAAGGAAATAGAAAAGAATCGAATAAATAGAAAGAGAGGGAAGGGAAAAAGAGAAAGAAATAGAAAAGAATCGAATAAATAGAAAGAGAGGGAAGGGAAAAAGAGAAAGAAATAGAAAAGAATCGAATAAATAGAAAGAGAGAGGAGGGAAAAAGAGAAGGAAATAGAAAGGAATCGAAGAAATAGAAAGAGAGGGAATAGAAAAAGAGAAAGAAAAAGAGCCAAAAAAGAAAAGAAAGGAAAAGGGAATGAAGGATAGAAAGAGAGACAAGGAGAGAAATATAAATAAACGAGAGACAGCGAAAAAAAAGTAATCGATAGAGATAAATAGAGAAGGAAAGCGAGAGAAAGAGAAGAAAGAGACAAAGAAACAGAAAATGATAAAAACAGAAGAGAGTGAGGAAAAGAGAAAGAGTATGATAAAGAGAGAGTGAGGAAAAGAGGAAGAGTAGAAACCGAAAATAACAAAAAGAAAAAAAAGAAGAATATGAAAAAAGTCAACGATGAAAAAGAAGAATGTTAGAAGAAAGAAAGGGAGGTGATGCTGGTTGAGCAGATAACAACGCGGTCTGATGATCTAGGTGTGCCAAGTTCGAATCCAGTTGGTTCCATAGAATCACTTTCACTTAGGGATGTTGGCAACCGTTTCCTTCAGAAATGGCAGCAAAGTTGTACGGTGTTGATTCATACGAATTTACTTTTAGTTTACCAGAAAGAAAACGTCTAAGGAAATAAGATTATTGTTCACTTATTTTCAGTCACGCAAGACAATGAATACGCTCTGTAAGGAGGATGGTTCTATAGTGAGGAAATAATTGCGTAATTTTGAACCGAACATTCACTGAACTTGAGACTAGTGACAAGAAGTTCAGCACGATTAGAAACATTACAACAAAACAAAAGCACAGAAAGGTGTTATTCGGAGTTTTACAGAACTACGATGATAGAGTCTAGTCTACCCTATTTAACCTATAGCTGAGGGAAGGATGAATGAATTCATACAATTTCTAATGGGATTAGTGAAAATGATGAGTTCACAGTTTGCACCACATCCCAGTAAGTAGAATAATGAAGTAATAAAAAAAGAGATGCAAAAATGTATGGAAGCCTAAAAAGAACAAAACAGTAGAAAATAATAATGTCGGACATTACTAAGACAAGTCATAATATGCTCCCTCATATCACATATGCTTGCTAGTATATATGATAAACGAACATATACTACACTGCCGACCACGACTCCAAATAAGAAGAAATGTAAGGGAGGATAGTCTAATTACAAGAAAACAGATACACTAGCTTCCAAATGAGGAGGTTATGCCTAAGACGATGGCACCATTGCATGAGAACTGATACTACACTATCTTCCAAACAGGCGATAATGCATAAGAAGATGATAGCAGCACTACCCCCTTCCAAAATGTGAAGGTAATCCCTGGTAGGATGGTATCATGACCCCAGAACATACTAAGATAACATAACATATATTTGGGGAAAAGGCTTGTGCCTGTAACTTCCGTTCCTTTCCCTCTTGCCCATTCTACCAGTTCGTGCACAAGTCTGACTGAATATTGTCTGTGAAGCCAATGTTTGTCCAACTTGCACTTAAAGTCGTTTATGTCTGTTACATCGATGACCCAGTCTGGCAGAGAATTCCAATTGTTCACAACCCGTATCCCAAAGGAATACTTTCTGATGTTTAGCCTACTTTGCTTTCTTCCAGTTTCAGGTTGTGACCTCTTGTTCCGGTGATCTTGCTGAGGGGTAACAGTCTTTCCTGGTCCATGTTGTCTTTGCCTGTGGGGATCTTGAATGTTTGGATCATATCTCCACATTCCCTTCTATAGTACATGGACGGGTGCTTCATGTGTCTCGGCCTATCTTCGTATGGCAGGTCCACAAGTGTAGGGCACAATTTGGTGGCTCGGTGCTGGACTTTTTCAACCTTGTCAGTATCACCGACAAACTGATGGACTCGTGGTGCATTTCCGTACTCAAGGATCATCATTGAGGTGTATCGCTTCTTGATCACGGTCTTGTCTCTGCTAACAAACGTTCGTTTTATTGTCCCAAGTGTACGGTTTGCTTTCTTTACAGTTTCATTGACATGGCGATGAAATGACAGTTTGTTGTCTACGTATACACCCAGGTCTTTTTCAATATCCGAAGCGCCAATTTCTTTGTCATTTCCTTCATTGTCCTTCATGAGATAAGATATTCCTTTGGTTGCTATGTCCAAAGTGTATAACTGCCAATCTGCTGACCATCTAGAGAGCCTGTCTATGTCATTCTGCAGTGCGGCTCTGTCCTCTTCCGTTGTAACCTTGCTATAGATCTTTGTGTCATCGGCAAATATGCATGACGCACTCTTGATTTCATCTGGCAAATCGTTAATGAAGATAACAAACAACAACGGTCCGAGGACACTGCCCTGTGATATGCCACTTGTGACATCAGCCCACCTAGAGACATGCCCGTTCACTAACACTCGTTAGACACCGTTCTGTAGGAAGGATTCGATCCAATCCCTTGCTTGCCCTTTGATGTCATAGTTTTCCAGTTTACTAAGTAGCCTTTGATGCGGAACGGTATCGAAAGCTTTTTGGAAGTCTATGTAGATGGCTCTTACCCCAAAACAAATATGTAATGTTTCGGATGATGCTATCATGACGACGGAACAGATACTACACTATCGCCCCCTGAAATTGAGTATAGTAAACTGAATTCTGCAGTAAAAGATAGAAATAATAGAGTTTCAGCTCCAGATGTAATAGTAATAGTATAGATTCGGCTCCAGACATGCATATATCAAATCTCCATTCTGTGCGTTTTGGGATGAAGTCGCTTTCAAAGTTAAATGTGACAGACCAAACTTGAGCCTGACAGACCGACAGACAGATAAGAAGGCCGACCGCCTTACTCCCTGCATCCGAAGAATGTTAAACGAACACTGGTAAAAATGATGAACGAAAAAGAAATAAACAAACAACTAACAATTTGGAAGAAGTAGAGGGTGAAGAAGATATAGAGAGGAGAAGTAGAAGATTAGAAAAATGAAGTAAAGAAAGAGGAAAAAGGAGTAAGAAAGATGGGATAGATAAGAAGAGGAGAGAGAAGGAGAAAGAGAGAGTGGGATAGAGGAAGAGAGGGTAAGGAATACACAGATAAGATTAAATGGTGTGCAGAAGAAGCCGTTATATATCGATGAAGGTTTTCTACCATTATTTCCTCGTTTATTTTGATCGGTTGACTGGATCGAATCATACGCATGTTCAATATCTAAAATAGGAAAGTTATCTCGGACGAAGGGGAAAGCGAGCGTTGCAGATCGAGAGAGAGCGAGAGGGAGAGAGAGACAGAGAGAGAGAGAGAAAGGGGGAAGCGAGCGTTGCAGATCGAGGAGAGTGAGAGAGAGAGAGAAAGGGGAAAGCGAGCGTTGCAGATCGAGAGAGAGAAAGAGAGAGAGAGAGAAAGGGGGAAAACGAGCGTTGCAGATCGAGAGAGAGAGAGAAAAGGGGAAAGCGAGCGTTGCAGAGCGAGAGAGAGCGAGAGAGAGAGAGAGAAAAGAAGGATAGCGGGAGTTGAAGACGTGTTGTGGCTGGAAGGATCGGATAATAAAGGGGTGAGAGTTAATGGATGCGAGAGGTGTGAATGCGGCGGAAAGCGTCTTGGCGTCGGGGTGTGTGTCAAGTGCAAACAATTTGAATTGATGCCGTTAATGAAGGGAAGTGATGCGAAAACGGGCTACGAACTCCGGATCCCTTCGACTTAGCTGGGCGGGAGTTATGAGACCCACGGGAACTGATAACAACAAATTTGCAAGTTCAGTTAGGGAAATTGGTATATATATATATATATATATATATATATATATATATATATATATATATATATATATAAAGAGAGAGAGAGAGATGCATATATATATATATAATCCAGGTAGGGTAAAAATCCACAGGGTAGAAATACAAAGGGAATCAAACCGGGCTTATAAAAGAGTGCTCAATAAAATATAGAGCTGTATTGTGAATGCAGACCTTGTACATGTTTGAATAAAAGCATTCACTATATATATATATATATATATATAGAGAGAGAGAGAGAGAGAGAGAGAGAGAGAGAGAGAGAGAGAGAGTAAGAAAAGAGAGGGGAGGAAGAGAGATAGATTGTAAAAGGAGGGGGAACAGAGAGCCTAAGAGAGTTACGGTATTGGGGAGAATTAAAGAGCCAATAGAAGGACATTAAATTGACCAAGAAAATTATATATATATATATATATATATATATATACTGTATGTGTATTCAGACAGCATTTTCTAATTGATGTAAACATTGTTTAAAATAACAGAATTCGTCTGTTTAATTATACTTTTTTTCAATTTTTCTGATGCTCTCTTTTGTATTTAAATGTCAAAAAATAATTAAATATTTTATAGGTTTCACGAACGTTTTCGATTCTGCGTTGAATCATCCTCGATTAGTATTATATTTTTTTGTTAGAGATATAACGTGATTTTCTGACCCAAAAGTCCATTACAATCGGACGATGAAGAAAACAAAAGAAACCCAAGGAGAATGTTATTATTAAAATAAATGTTATTTATTTTAACACTACGCATTCTAATGTTTTTCAAAAGAATATATATTATGCGAAACAATAGTTTTAAAAGTATGTCTAATCCCTTATTCTGTTTATATATATATATATATATATATATATATATATATATATATATATATATATATAGAGAGAGAGAGAGAGAGAGAGAGAGAGAGAGACAAATGAAAGAAGAAAATAAAAATTATGACAATGACATATCTATCAAGTTTTTAGTTATTTAAAACCTTAAGCCAAGGCTTACGATGATTAGAATCCATTATTTGAAAAGCCTTGGCTTGTTATATAATGATGGACGTGACTTGTGGGATTATAAAAACCTTTATGAGAATGTTATATAATGATGGACGTAACTTGTGGGATTATAAAAACCTTTATGAGAATGTTATATAATGATGGACGTAACTTGTGGGATTATAAAAACCTTAATGAGAATGTTATATAATGATGGACGTAACTTGTGGGATTATAAAAACCTTTATGAGAATGTTATATAATGATGGACGTAACTTGTGGGATTATAAAAACCTTTATGAGAATGTTATATAATGATGGACGTAACTTGTGGGATTATAAAAACCTTTATGAGAATGATTTATAATGATGGACGTAACTTGTGGGATTATAAAAACCTTTATGAGAATGTTATATAATGATGGACGTAACCTGTGGGATTATAAAAACCTTTATGAGAATGTTATATAATGATGGACGTAACTTGTGGGATTATAAAAACCTTTTATGAGAATGTTATATGATAATGGACGTATGTGGCGGAGAACGGGTGTGGGGTCGTTGGTTTGGCTGGTGCGACTTGGTGCGTGCCGCCGAGTGCATAGAGTGCGATGCTGTTTCCGGGAATCGAAACGTGACAAGTGACGAGACAATGGTTGACCCTGGTTCAAAAGGTCATCCTGCACCTGTGTGGTTATCACGTGATATTAGAGTTTAAAAACGAGTTCAGACTTAGGAGGCGTAGAAGTCGGACGAAGGAATTACAGTGTAGCCAAGTCAGAACGGGAATAATTTTTCCCTAAGAAAGAATACTGGCGTACACGATGTCCTTCACCCCACCGTCTCCTCAAATAACAAAGGACTGATTAGACAATAAGCTAGCTAAGAATTAACCACGATATTTGTAAATCTCTCTCTCTCTCTTTCTCTCTCTCTCTCAACGATAGCAAAACATCTCCACGGGCAACAGAAACTGACGTCGAATAAAAAGTAAGTAAAATAAAAAGGTTGTTGTCTTATGAAGCGGGTGAGAAAAGTCTTTTGTTACAGAAAACTCACGAAGATGACGACTACAGTGCAGAGGCGAAGAAAGTACTCAACCACTAGACGACAGAGCAAACAGAGAAGAAACGAAGGTATGAATATTAAGGAGCTATGCAACAGGCTTACGGAAGGAAAAAAAGAGTCTTTAATTGAATATTCCTTGGTTGTAATAAAAACAGACGTAATAGATTTGTCATTGCTAAAATGTTTATTGCTTTTCTCCCACTTGTTCTATCTCGTATAGAAAGTTAGATTTTAGTTACAATGTCTTCATTTATTTGTTAAAATATCCAGTCCCTAACAGACCGTTTCGTCGTCACTAAGACAACCAAAGTATAGATTATGTATCTGGTATTTTCTATGGGTGTGACTCGTTAGCAAGAAAGACAAAATACTTGTTTGAAAACATCAGAAAATAAAAAGTAAAATGATAAAGCTCACAGTATTACAGCATTGATACATGTAATTTACATTTCGAACTTATGATTCCGTTTAAGCTCATGGACCCATATATATATATATATATATATATATATATATATATATATATATATATATATATATATATATATATATATATAGGCAGCATCTTCTATTGCAGGCAATTATTGATGAATATAACAGACAACTTATGTCTGGATATCCTTTCAATACTCCGAATCAGGATCTTAGTTTCCCCCGAAACTAAGATTCTGATTCGGAGTAATGAAAGGATCTAGCAAAGGATATCCAGACATAAGTTGTCTGTTATATTCAAATATATATATATATATATATATATATATATATATATATATATATAGAGAGAGAGAGAGAGAGAGAGAGAGAGAGAGAGAGAGAGAGAGAGAGAGAGAGCGAGCGTGAGAGATGAATTAAAACTTTTTAAATTTATATATGTATTCATTTTTTTAATTTTTGGCTGTTTTTTTTGTGTATATATCTGCATATATATACACACACACACACACACATATATATATATATATATATATATATATATATATATATATATATATGCGGATGTGTGAGTGTGTGTATATAAGAAAATGAAAGATAATAATAAAAATTGGAGAAGCAATATTTATCAATTCATCAAGTATTCAAACAAGGAATATAGAAACACTGTCTTTTTCTTTTATGTATGGATGTTCAAAAATAAGTGAATATCCATACGATGGGATAGAGGAAGCAGATATAAGGTGAATATTTAAATAGTAAAACTTAAAACCCAAAATATGAAAGGAATCAGAAAGTCCCAAATAAAAGTGGTTGATAATAAAATGACTAACCAATGAAATATATATTTCTCTCTAAACAGTGTCATTTTATTTTTTCTCTTGGATAACCCTGTTCATTTTTTCTGTCTGCCAGGGAAGCATTTAATTGCAATGGATGTATTTATTTTCAGATTTCCTACGAATTCTTTAGAGAGAAATATATTTTTGGTGAGTTATTTTATTTAAACAAAACATTATTTTTAAATGCGAACGAAACGAATAAATACTGCAGATTAAATTAAGCTCAATGGTTTTCCCATGGAGTTTGACAGAGCTTATGTATCATAACTAAGTAGAATACAAAGTTATAATATATTCATTATTTTGCAATGATCATGCTCCTAAAAATTCTCTAGCAACCATGTTTGTACTTGTTTTCTAAATTTAAATCTCTAAAGAATTCGTAGGAAATCGGAAAATAAATACATCCATTGCCAATTAAATTCTTTCCTGGCAGACAGAAAAAAATGAAAAGGGTTATCCAACAGAAAAAATAAAATGACACTGTTTAGAGAGAAATATATATTTCATTGGTGAGTCATTTTATTATATACCACTTTTATTATTATTAAAAGAAGGGTAGCAAATTGCCTATTATAGGAATTATTTTATATGGCTTTATCAATAAAATACAACCATTATATAATTGATGTGTTCAATAATTTTAACCACATAAAAGAAACCAAAGTCTAGAAACCTTTTTTGTAAACTATGACAGGCTAACAAAGCGGAGACAATTATGTTCAAAAAAGTTAAACGATATATTTTTTCTCAGAGTTTTTTTATAAATATGGTCCAAGCTTCTAAATTTTAATTATTTAATCTAATAAAACAGAAATTTAAATTATTCGGTAAAATTATCAACCTGAATTTCAATTGTTTTATGAACACAGAGGCAGTTAAAAAAAACTCTTGATCATAGTATGAAATCCTTTACTTTTCTCAACAAGTCATACAAATAAACACTTTTGATCATAGTATGAAATTATTTACTTTTCTAAACAAGTTATACCAATAAAAACTCTTGATCATAGTATGAAATTCTTTAGTTTTCTCAACAAGTCATACCAACAAAAACTCTTGATCATAGTATGAAATTATTTTCTTTTCTCAACAAGTCATACCAAAAAAACTCCTGATCATAGTATGAAATTCTTTACTTTTCTCAACAAGTCATACGAATAAAAACTTTTGATCATAGTATGAAATTATTTACTTTCCTCAACAAGTCATACAAAAAAAAACTTTTGATCATAGTATGAAATGTATTACTTTTTTCAACAAGTCATACGAATAAAAACTTTTGATCATAGTTGATAATCTACCATCTACATTTAGTGTATTTTATCATTGTAGATTACAGAGGATCTCACTATATACAAAGCAATAATGTTAACAATTAGATATGTTATCCAATGAAAAAAAACACATATTCAGATATACACACCTTTTTTAAAGTCATAACATATGCACACACATATATATATATATATATATATATATATATATATATATATATATATATATATATAATCATCCACAGACAGAATTTATTTTGATTTAACCACGTATTGGCGTTAAAAACTATTTACAATTTTATATGTTATCCCATAAAAAAAACACATATTCAGATATACACACCTTTTTTAAAGTCATAACATATGCACACATATATATATACATACCTATATATATATATATATATATATATATATATATATATATATATAGGTATGTATATATATAGGTATGTATATATATATAGGTATGTATATATATAGGTATGTATATATATATATATATATATATATATATATATATAATCATCCACAGACAGAATTTATTTTGATTTAACCACGTATTGGCGTTAAAAACAATTTACAATTTTATATATGCTAGAAGTTCGGACCGTATTGCTCATAATTATAGTGTCATAAATGTGAATTTTGCTTAGTTATAATATATATATATATATATATATATATATATATATATATATATATATATATATATATATACAGAGTGAGCCAAAAAAAAAGGGCCCTGACTCTAATTAGGCCCCGTTTCTTAGTGTTTCGTCCATTAAATTAATTTTTGGTCACAACTAGTTCATTATATTCAAAACATCACATCAAAACACTAGGGTCTTTGGCCTTTTTTCTCCGTTCTACAGCATGTGTTCTAGATGGCCTCCATTTAGCGCCGTGCATTTCTTGAGACGCAACGAAGTTGTCCATGACGTGCTTACACACTGAATTGGGAATGGCTCTCATATCCTCCCTGATGACTTCCTTGAGTTCCGTGATGGTTCTGGGTTTCCCTGTGTACACTTTGTCCTTAAAATAGCCCGTAAGGAAATAATCTGGGAGGCTTATGTCCGGGCTATGGTGTGGCCACTCAAAATTAGCCTTGAGACTGATCACTCTGCCTCCGAAGTTCTCATTAAGCAAATATCGGGACATGTTTCAGGTGTGAGAACTTGCTCCGTCTAGCTGGAACCAGAACTTGCTCATGAGCGACGGGTAGAGGGTCTGGAGCTTACTCTTGAAGGTTTTGAGGACCTTTACATACCGCTCCTTGGTGGCTGTCACTGCTGCGCCAGATTCTTTGATGAAAATTGGTCCGATGATGCCTCTGATCGAGATTGCAGCCCATACCGTGCACTTAGGGGAGTGCAGGGGCTTGGTGGCTACTTCATTGGGTCAGGAGGACCCCAGAAGACATGTGTCTTGGAGTTCGCCTTTCCGTCAAGATGGAAGTGGGCTTCATCTGAGGTCCAAAGGAGGTTAAGGAAACCTGGTGTCTCCTCGATCTTATCGAGCATCTTCACTGCCATAGCACCCATCTGCTTCTTGTCTGAGGCTGTAAGGGTCTGCAGCGTCTGTATTCTGTCTGGGTAAGCCCTGATATCGTTCACCAGCACTCTCGTGCAAGTCTCACGGGAGATACCAAGGGGCTGACTTCGCTTACGCACAGAGCGTTTCGGACTCTCCTGAAGAGACTCTCTCACAATTTCGACCAGCTCGGCTGTCCGCTTCTTGGGACGTCTCGAGTGGCTTGGACGGTTCTCATTGGCAGCGTTGAAGTTCTCCACGGTCCCATACTTCTCGAGGTGGTCCCTCCAGTTCTGAATTCTGCTTTTGGATGGAGCCTTTTCACATTCGAACTGATGCATGAAACTGTCCTGGGTTTTCTTAAATGAGCCTGTCTTGTAGTAAAATTTAACACAGTGTATTCTTTATCCCAGCTCCCACTGAGATATTGGTGTACTCACGGTCGTTGATTCAGCCATGTCCTGTAAAATAAGGACAACCGGTGAATAAATAAAGGAGATATCACATAAAGTGTACACGGGGCCGTTTTTGGGGGGTCACCCTGTATATATAAATTTGTTTTTTATGGCTGTCATTAATTTTTGGTTAGCTATTCCTTAAGATTTTTCATATGGGGAAATAATGGCGTTTTTCTCAACATGGAGATGTTTCTCTTTAACGTGTATATCCGCAGGTTGGCGTTTGTTATAGCTAGAAGTGTCCGTAGTGTTTAGAAGTAATGAAATAAATATTATATATGAAAAATATTTAACCAATGTTTAAAAGTTACCCATTCGTACCTCCTACAGGGAAATATCAAAATAAATTTGTTTATTTAAAAAATATCGTGAAAGCCAAAACAACTCAAGCTGGCAAATTTAGTATCCTGATATTTTAAATCTCTACCCCATTGTGGATAGAGCAAATTATATAATAAAGTTTATCCAAATGTTTAAAAATGTACTTTATTTTGAATAGGAACTATTATGGTATATAAAAAACTTAAATATTAGTCAATAAGAAATAAATCCCAGTCAAATGGAATACATACATATTTAGTTTCGTATTCAGGTGAAGTAAATAAATAGCCACAATATTAATGACGTAAATTTTGTAATGAGAATTATCTTCTAGCTGGTGTAATTTTCTTGTAGATAAACGATAAATATCACATAGCTAAAATAGAAAAAATAAGACTGAAATAAAGATTGTTGGCGAAGGTTGTGCGAATTTGTGCTGACTCTGAATTGAGATTTCAAGATGGCGGACTGTGGCACCTGATGTTGCAATACCGAAAGACGAATGTGAGTTCACGAGTGTGTTTTTTGGAACATTTATCTCTCATGTCAGACTACGGTGCATAATTGTTTTTAAAACTAAGAACCTTTCTCTAATTTCTGACTAGTTCAAATAGGACATATCTTATATTGCCATACTAATGTTGGTGCGTCTACTTCGAGCGAAACGAACTCGTAAAATAATTGTACTGAAGAGTATCTGTTTTGAAAATGTTTTTGTAAGATAAAATAGAATCTTGAATTTTGGAATTAAATTGAATTTAATTGAACTTTGCTTACTTATATATGCTCCGTTGTTACTAGTTGACAATCATTGAGCTTAAATTGAAAGAGGTTTGTGAACATAACGTATTGAACATTATATGCTTATAAAAATATTTTCCTTCATATATATAATTTTCAATACTTTAACGGATGTTCAATTACAGTATGAAAAAACACTTTTCAAGGTAATAGAAAAAAACATTTTTCATATAAAAATAATACTAAGAGTGTTATTCTATGGAGTGGAATGACCAGTTAAACTGTAGTTAATAGTTCAATTAAATATTTATATTAATAGATATATTAATTATCATGGCACATAATTGTAAAAAAAAATGCGTATAACATAAAAAAAACTAAAGTAGTAGGAAAAATGACAGATATCATCATAATAATAATGAAAATAAAATAAATAATAATAATTACGATAATTAAAAAAAACTATATAAATATATGAATATGTTTATGACCACGTGACTATTGCCTCCCAGCCATTACGCACGGAGACCTGTTTGTTCATCATTTCACTTGCCTTTTTCCCCTTTCCTCTCTTTCTACACACCTATCCATCTCCCATTGTACACACAGAATCCCCAATTACACTAATACCGAATGATCGCGGCCAAAAATGTAGTTCTTTTAAAATAATTGATATTCCTACACGTCAAAATATAGTACATGAATAAAAGATATATTAAAATTATATTTTTCACTTTTATTTTCAGTATTTCCTTCAACAGTGCTCGATTCGTAAGTACAGCGAGGTAGTAAGTTATGAAAATATATTCATGGCAATTAAGCTACACAGAGGCTCTCGCACGTCATCCCCGGGCGAATCTTGCGGCTAAAATGCATGGAGTTAGTTTTGTCGGGTGTTATTATATACACAACTCGCTAGTTAACCAATCAGATTCTTTAACGTTTTTATAGCCAATCGTTGGGCTTCTTACAAACAAAGGGTAGGTTGGTTTTACTTCCTATTTCATATTCTATTGTTCTGTTTTTTCTATGATGATTCATCTTGGTTTCTGTGTTTGTTGTCTTAGCCAATCGTTGGGCTTCTCATAAGAAATGGTTCGGTTTGTATTACTTCTTATTTCCTATTCTATGTAGCTTAATTGCCATAAATATATTTTTATAACTTACGACTTACCATATATATATATAAACTAAATACTATATATATATATAAACTAAAGTAGACAAAGGTGTTTGGCATTGGTATAGCTTTAGTTAATGGTGCAGGTAATGGTGAAAGATATAACTCAAATTGAGAATTAAAGAGACGAGAAGAAACGAGGGTTGGCGGAAGAGGATGGATTACTATTACCTGAGGTGACGGTAAAGTTAGAAAGTGCGAGTTTGAAGAGGGGGGCACACAAATCATTCATTTGGTTAGATAACAGATGGGCGTTGTTTGCCCGGTCGAACGTTGGCTACAAATCATTGTTCAGAGAGCCAAAACTGAATGGTGGACATTAGTTAGGGAAGCGGAACGCCAATTCGATGGAAGGGATAGACAGAAAGAAAAAAAAAAGTCTCAATCAAGCGAGGATCGGAAGGTGATTTAGGCCTCGTATGTTCTGGGGGGGGGGGGTTGCACGTGAATTGGCCAATTGAGCGCACAGTTTTGCTCGCAGATGCTGTAACTCGGGCCACCATCGAAGAGGGAATCAGCAAACCGGAAAGAAAATTACCCTTCAAGCCGAAACGTATCAGTCGGACATCTTAGCGGTTTCTTTTTATATAAGTGTCGTGAATTTCCCCCCTTCAGCTATATAAGCAAGGAAAAACAACAAACAATGAATAGGTTGGCTCTGTTGTAGTAATATTGATATATTCATTAATAAAAGACGTTGGTAACAAATTTAAATGTTCAGATTAGGAAAAAGCAATGTCTAACAAAAAAACATTTTTTTGTTTATTTTCCCCTTTAAGATCACTCAGAATATTAAATTCACAGCGCGATTGTCTCCCCTACTAAACGCTCTTCAGTTAGTGAACTTTCTACGCTATTGCTACATTCCTGCCGTTATGTCATTAATCTAAATCCAACCTTAACGGTAACAGAAGAAAACTAACAGAAACCCATCTCAAAGTTGTCGTAGCCGGAACATAGTGAAGCAAAGGTTGCGTGATCTACACCGTTCCTTTCCTGAACGGGCATTGCTTTAGTTCGCTTCAGGACGATTGCAAACAATAATGAGATCAGTAGTAGTGTGTTATTCTTCTTGCACTATGAAGACTTCAGAGTCTAGTCGTTATTTAATCTGTAGAGAGAAGGAAAGTATAGTCATCCAGACTTTTCCTAAGATTATTAGTAAAATGCGGTGGCTCTAGAAGAACTCGAACCCCGGTACCCCAGGCCCAGGTCCGCGCTTTTAACGACTACACCCCGCAACTTCAATATTACATATAAATTATGTATACTTACACACATATATATATATATATATATATATATATATATATATATATATATACATGATTACTTTTATTTATACATACATGTACATAATCTGCGACACTGGCATGTTAATGTTATCGATCAACAGCTGTTAAAAACTGCGATCTCTTATCAGGGAAAATAATAATGACATTTCCCTGGAGTTATATATATATATATATATATATATATATATATATATATATATATATATATATATATATATATATATAAATAAATATTAATTATTTATTACCTACAGACATCGATGTGTCATACTAATGCAATCTTCAGTGCAGGAAGTTAATTTTCTGACGGTCGGCGGGCGCAAACTCCGATCACAAATCGCCACTGATTCGCAGTAAATGGCGTTTTCCCGTTGGCCACCACAAATTATATATATATATAGTAAGTTCTGAAAATATATTTATGACAATTAAACTACACAAAGTCTTCCGCGTTTCATCTCCGTAGGGAAACGTCAGACTAAAATGTCTGACGATCCCCTACTGGGATGAAACGCGGAAGCCTCTGTGTAGCTTAATTGCCATAATATACCTTCACAACTTACTACCTAGCTCTAGTCACGTTGACGTAAATACTGAAAATCGATACATAAAAATATATCTTTATAACATTTTATGTGGATACATAAATAATTATATATATATATATATATATATATATATATATATATATATATATATATATATATATATATATATATACACCGAATAAGTGAGAGAAAGAAAATGCGAGAGTGGTTTTAGATCTGCTCGTGGTTGAGTGGAAATGATCTTTCAGCTCGACAATTCCAGGTAGCACTATATCTAGATTGTGTGGACTGTATGAAGACTTTCCACGCTGTAAATACATCAACACGCTGGGTAATCATCTAAAAAGTTGCATGCGCACAACCAGTCTATGAAAGCGCGCTAATACTCTTATGACTTTTGGGGCTGCAGCCTTCTCATACGTTTCCTTACAACCGGCAGGATTTTCAACACATACACATGTGTGCGTATATATATATATATATATATATATATATATATATATATATATATATATATATATATATATATATATATACTAGCCGTACCTACTCGGCGTTACTCGGCTGTAAAAGAATTATTGGCTGACATACGATTATTTTCTTTATATTTGTTTCGGTGAGTATTGATTTACTCCTCTCCAGGAGTTAGGCACAAGGCCAGTTTTTATCTTACTCCCACAAGTAAGATGTGACCCAAGGTCGGGTCGGGAAGGTGGGGTTTAAAAATTGCATGGGCAGCCCCGTCGGTATTCCCCGGTAGGTGCGCCTCAGGCAGTAAGCAATAAACTTACTCCTCCCCAAAGAGGGGAGGCGAAGCCTGGGAGGGTGGACCTCCTAGAACTGCACAGGACAGACCCATAGACCGGCGTAAATCAAGCCCCGAAGACCAAGACAATACCAGTCTATGGGGTGCAGTATCCATCGGAACAGATACTACACTTTGATCATAGCCAAAAGGCCAAGCCATTTCGGTGAGTAAGCGAAAATGTATTCACTCTAACAGTTTTCTTACAGGGATAGATATTTTTAAGAAAACACTGAAGCTAAATAAAATTTAAACGTCCCAATAATAGAGTAAGAATGCAAAACGGAAAATATGCAAGTCCGAATCAAGTATCGATATAAAAGACAGGTTTTTATTTGGGTCTGACTTTGAAAACCTAAAAAAAAAACTTAGATCCGAGACATAATTTACTTCCTTTCAACTGGAAATCTTCTTTTAGAATGGTGTTCTTCTTTTAGAATGGTAAGATTCAGCAGGTGTTTGGAGAAGATGCGATGTGTAACACAAATTAAGGAGTGGTTCAACCGATTAAAAAATGGCCACACATCAGCGAAGAGATACTAGCGTTCTGGCAGGCCCCAAACTGCTCGTAGTGTAGTTGTTGTTGAGACGGTGCGAAAATAGAGATAATGCGGAACGCACGGCGGAGATGAACACCATACCAAAAGAAGACTTCCAGAGGTGTTTCCGGCAGTGGATGGATCGGTGGACAAGCACAAGGTGCCTACTTTGAAAATAGTCCATGAGCCAAACCCATAAATTTCATCGATTGGTACCACCTGGGGGGACAAAGGGACACTACGTTTTTCTGAAATACCTATGTTTGTAGTTACAGAAAAACTTTGAAGCCAGGCTGGGATCCACAGCTAAAGTGCAAAAAATCACTATCGATTATGGGTACCCTTGTCAAGAATTGTGCCATAAAAGAATGGGGTGGGGCAAATTAAAACGCCTATAACTCAGTAACTAGAGGGGATATATTGACATGTGACCACTCATTTTGTCCCTTACAAAAAAGCCTATGAAATAAAATTAGATGTGTTGTAGCCCTGACATAGGTCATTGGAGGTCAAAGGTCAAATGTCAAAAAAATGAATTTAAAAAAAAATTAAGGTGTAAGTATTATTAGACGAAAATGTGATAACAAAATGAGCATTTCTCTGACAAAGGTAGTCTTTTCTTGAAGAAAACAATCTAGTCCATTGATAAAAAGTACAAAATAATAAATGTTATGGTGGTTTGATGTCCTGAAAAAAAACCGAAAAATGTATTTTGAGTATAATCTTTTTTTATATGTTGCTACAGAAATTATATCTTTTTGGCGAGTCCACAACATTCTTATGAAATTTGCTTTGTTTCAGGTAAAGTATGGAACGCACTGATGTAAGCATGGAAGAAGGTGAGGTAGAAGAGGCTGAGGGCAACCAAAGAACCTGTGAAGCTTTACAAAAACGTCGTCGACATTCTTGTATTTTCAATTGCTCTGAAAGAGACTCCGATTTGAATTCACCAAAGGATTTGAACTCATGGACACAACTTGTTCGCGCTGCAGAAATGAGATGTTTTGATGCAATTCTTGATATAGCTATAGCAGCAGGTGATTTATGTGTGCCAGAAATCTTTTATCACCGACAGTGCAGGAATCGTTTCACCAAGAAGCGGGATCTAGATTCTATTATAATAAGTGAGGATCAACGAGAACCTGAACAGTCACAGGCAGGTAGTTCAAAAGTATTCTACAGACGTCAAACCGCAGTCACATCTTCAATATCAAGGGTGTACGAGGCTGTTTGTATCTTCTGTTTGAAGACTAGTAAATATATGAAAAGTACAAACAAAAGAGATCCACTGATTAAATGTGTTAACCTCCAAGCAGATAAGACAATCAGAGATGCTGCTACACATAAAAATGACACCCGAGTTATCGCTCTTCTCTCACGTGATCTTGTAGCTGCCGAGGGTCACTATCACCGTCAGTGTTACCGTGATTACACCAGACCTCCTAAATCTGGTGATCGTAACAATACCAGAACTTCCTTAAGTATGTTTACCACACCAGAGAACATTGATTCTGAACTTCTATATGCTAGAGCTGAAAAACTATGTTATGACAAACTTTTTGATAACATTAGAGATGTACTATTTAAAAAACCGAGGGTTATCAAGTTAACAGAATTAACGGAGGACCTTACAAGTTTTCTGCGTGAGATGGGAATCACTGAAATTAAATCTTCAACAAAGAAGCACATTCAAAGGAAGCTCCAGAAGGAATTTGGTCAGAACATTCACATGATACCTAATGACAGTGGTAAAATTTTAGTGTACCCAGACAATCTGTTAAGACGCGATCTAGTGAAAGAGAACATGAGATTGAGAGAAGAGTTAGATATCTTAACAAATGACTCTGTGGACAAAGATGGAATCATTAGCAAAGCATCTCGTTTCATTAGAAATGATGTTAGAAAGATAGATATCAGCACACCATGGCCTGTCGCAGCTGCAGAGATGAGTGACCCATGTATTTTCATTCCAGATGCATTAAATAACTTTTTGAGAATTCTTTTTGTTGGTTCACCTGTATCTGATGATATTCCTCGAAAAACACAAATACTAATACAGTCTGTTGGACAAGATATTGTGTATGGTGTGACCTGTGCTAGAGTGAAACCACCAAAACATATTATTCTCCCCCAAGCTGTGAAAAGCCTCACTGGAAACACCGAACTGATACAAATTCTCAATCGTTATGGACATGGCATTTCATACACAACGATGGAAGAATTTGATACTGCTCTTGCTCTAAAAAAACTGGAGAGCCACACTGACAATGAATTTGCATTACCCAATGACATTTACCCTAACACAATGGTGACATTGGCATGGGAAAATATTGATAGGTTAGAGGAAACACTCAGTGGAGGGGGCACATCACACAGGGTGAATGGAATTCTAATACAACCAAGAATATATGGCCCACATTATTTGCCAACAGCTGATAAAACGACAAGTTCTCTAGAGTCATTTAAAAGGACAAGAACATTGAGTGTTATACAACCGTGCTTACCACTATATAATGCTGGAGAACGTGTTGGTCCTTTATCTCGGGCGTACATTGATGTGAAGGATGATGAAATGAACTTTGATGTGTATAAGAAAACATTACTTTGGGTTCTTGCGAGATTGCACAGCTCTGTGAATCAATGTGTTGGTAGTTGGACTGGTTTTCATATCAATGTGCGTGAAAATGAACAAGTTACAGCAGACACTGTTCGATACTTACCTACCATAAATGCACCAGCACCAGAACTGTCAACAATGCATGAGATACTGCTACAGTCACAGAAAATCAGACGTGCTTTGTCCCTCCAAAGCATTGTTCTAGTGTTTGACCAAGCTCTATACGCAAAAGCAACTGAGGTGATTTGGAAACATAAAGACACCTTTTCTGATATCGTTCCAAGGCTGGGTGTGTTCCATACAGTATGCACTTTGCTTGGTGTCATAGGGAAGCGGTTTCAGGATGCTGGTTTGAAGGATTTGTGTATTGAATCCGGAGTAATAGCTGAAGGTTCGATTGGTGGGGTCCTTGATGGGCACAAGTACAATCGTGCAGTTAGATTCCACAAACTTCTTTATGAGGCATTACTTCGTCTTGCATGGAGAAGCTTCTGTAAAAAACAAGACTTTGAAGATAGTTGTGGTGATATTGTGAGCTTGATAGAAGATTTTTCCAGCAATGTATGCTCTGAAATGTTGTCGGAGACTCTCTGTAATCCATTGTTTGTGTCTGTGGCTTACCAGTTTTTTGAATATCTTGAAACTCTACGCTTTCAGTCAGGTGAGCTGGCAGCATTTTGGATGTCTTACATAGACCTAGTAAACATCGTCCTAAATATGCTTCGTGCCTCCCGGGAAGGAAATTGGTGTTTACATTTGCAGTCAGTTCGGGATATGATACCATGGTGCTTCGCATACGACCGAATGAATTATGCACGGTACCTTACACATTATTATGCAGAAATGACCCATCTTAAAAAGGAGCACCCTGAGCTTCACAATTTCCTTGATCATGGTGGATTCTCAGTTTAGCTTAGTTCCAAGAACCCATTCGGAAGGATCCCAATTGACCAAGCTATCGAGGAAACAGTGAATAAAGACACACAAACAGCAGGAGGCACAAAAGGTTTTAGTTTAAAAGCTAGTGCAATTACCAGATACTATCTTACTGCTGAATATCGCAGTTCATTTCTACATTTACTAAGGGATACCCTAGGTACCAATGCTTGTACCGCTGTTATTCATCCAGATTTGAGTGAATCTCGAATGAGAAGAGATGAACGAGACATTACTTCGCTTGTGAATATGTTGGAAAATATTTGGGTCAATCCATTCTGTTCTCCAAATCAAGAACTTCTCAACATTTCCACAGGGATTGCTGCTCCTGGAGATATTTCCCATGATCTCTTGACAGCTAAAGAACTTGGCGAGAACTCATATATTCAGTTCAGAGAAGAAAGACTCGAAAGTCAACCACCAAAAACGAAATTCCATGATCCTATAAAGAAAGCTAACTTAAAAACATTTACTGACATGAGAGTGAAGAGAACTTATCAGTCTGCTGGGAGAGCAATCATCATCAAAGCCGATAGAGATCTATTTGCTAAGATGATATTGATTGCACAAACTCGTGAAGTTGACTTGAAAGAGGTACTTGCACATCGTTTGGGCCCTATTCCATGGGCATTAGCTACACCAGAGGGTACACTACGGAAGACTGTGAAATCATCTCTCTACAAACACTTGACAAAGGAGTCAACGCCAGTAGAAACAATTCCTGATAATTCTGCATGTATCATAGATGGAATGGCTCTGGTCCAGAAATTAGATGCAAATCATATGACTTTCACTGATGTAGCTGATACTGTGCTTAATATGGTATTGAGAGAGGGACCAAAATGTAGTCGCATAGATGTTGTTTTCGATGTTTACCGAGAGCAGTCCATAAAGGATCTAGAGAGGGCTAACAGGGGCTCATCAACTGGAACAGCATACAAGACAATTTCACCTGGACATAAAATAACACAGTGGAGAAAATTTCTATGCGCACCGGATAATAAAAATAAACTAATTGAATTCCTAGTGAATGAGTGGAGCAAACCATCACGAATAGAAAGACTGGATAACAAATGTATGTTTGTTACAACAGGAAGACTCTGTAAAAAAACTGTCACAAGGCTCTGTAGAAAGTGTCAGTTGTCTAGCGTCTTATCAGGAGGAGGCTGATACACGACTATTGTTGCATGCAGCTCATTGCGCTGCAGCCAAATTTCCTTCAATCATCATAATCTCTGAGGACACAGATGTGTTCGTTCTGTGTGTTGCCTTTTCATCTAAGCTATCTTGCCCTCTCTATCTGAAAAGTGGAACTAAGACACGCACCAAATTCACTGATATACAGAAAATATCTAAGATGTTAGGAGAAGACATTTGTCAAGCATTACCAGGTTTGCATGCATTCACTGGTTGTGACACTGTTTCTGCATTTGCTGGTAAAGGGAAGATAGCTGCTTATAAACTTTTGGCAAAAAACAAGACACATGTTCAGACATTGAAAATGCTTGGATCTGACTGGAGTATATCGGATGAACTTATGGAAAAACTGGAGGCATTCACCTGCAATATTTACAATTCAAAGACAACTATATCAAGTTTAAATGATCTCAGATTCAACTTATTTTGTGCTCGAAAAGGTGAAGCAGAATATTGGCAATTACCACCATGTTCATCATCTCTTGTCAATCACTGTCGAAGAGCGAATTACCAGTGTGCCATTTGGAAGAGAAGCTTAGAGGTTTCTCCGGAAGTTCCTGATCCGATAGGGCATGGTTGGGGTCTTGAAGATGGTAAGCTTATCATTGACTGGAGTTCTGCATCGCCTGCACCAGAAGTGGTGATGGAACTTCTTTCTTGCACATGTTCGCGGAAGTGCGTCGAGGAAACATGTAGTTGTTTGCACAACAGACTAAAGTGTACTTATATGTGCAAACTCACAACTTGTACCAACCAAAGTGAAGATACAGATGAGAATTATTTGTGTGGTGATAGTTCTCAGGAGGAAGATGAGGATGATGACATGGATATGTGATGATCTGTTTTGAATGATCTGAATTATGCATGATTTTCTGTGGAAGAACAACAAACATTACAATTAAATTTTAATTTGGTTTATAGCGATTCGCCAGTTTAGTTTGTGTCATTCAAGCACTGGAATGCAGGATTAAGTAACATCCAGAAATGATAGAGAACGTGGGTGCAATGCCATCTAGAATATTAATGTAAATAGAGGTTGCGACTTATTGATCTTTCTTGGCCTATATAATGACTTATTAATAGGGATATCATCTAATTAAATATGAAAGTCTGCTGATGGGGGCCTTTCCAGTGGCACACATAGGTTATTTGTATAAATAGTCTTTCTTAGTTTCTAGCTACTTGGATTTTGCATACACTTTTCTACAGAGGTGGGACACCGGTACTTCCCAAAATGACTTTTTAAAAATGGCCTGAAGTAGATCAGTCTTCCCTGAAACTGGGTCTCAGAAATGTCAATATGATAACTAATATTACTTCAAGGGCATTAACTGGTAACAAATAACTCATTTTAGATTCCATATACCGATAGGTGACAATTAGAAAGGCATCTCTGATGCCTTTCTGATTTGCACCTCGATTCGATAAAAAACTGAGGAAATTGACCTTTTGACCTTTGATGACCCACATAAAATGTTGGTATACGCATAAGATGACCCTTCATTTGTACCTTAGTGTATAAGCAATAGAATGAATAGTCCTTCATTAAAAGTTATTTGAAAGTTTTGAAATTATCACAGTTTACCTTTCCCTTACCCCTAGCAACATATAAAAAAAGATTATACTCAAAATACATTTTTCGTTTTTTTTTAACTTTTTTTTTCAGGACATCAAACCACCATAACATTATTTTGTACTTTTTATCAATGGACTAGATTGTTTTCTTCAAGAAAAGACTACCTTTGTCAGAGAAATACACATTTTGTTATCACCTTTTCATCTAATAATACTTACACCTTAATTTTTAAAAAATTCAATTTTTTTGACATTTGACCTTTGACCTCCAATGACCTATGTCAGGGCTACAAGACATCTAATTTTATTTCATAGGCCTTTTTGTAAGGGACAAAATGAGTGGTCACATGTCAATATATCCCCTCTAGTTACTGAGTTATAGGCGTTTTAATTTGCCCCACCCCATTCTTTTATGGCACAATTCTTGACAAGGGTACCCATAATCGATAGTGATTTTTTGCACTTTAGCTGTGGATCTCAGCTTGGCTTCAAAGTTTTTCTGTAACTAGATACATATGTCTTTCGAAATATCATAGTGTCCCTTTGTCCCCCAGGTGGTACCAATATCTGGTCTGGCTCATGGACTAAAAGGTATAAAAGTGCTTACCCCTACACGTATTTGAAATATTTTTTCTAGATTAAGGTCGGATTCGTTTTAGATAGGCCTCATATAGATATATATATAGATATATATATATATATATATATATATATATATATATATATATATCAAAATACATTCATGCTAATATAAGTATGCTTTTATATTTATAAATATGACAATAGAATCTTATGCTTGGCTATATTTGTTTTAGGTTTAGGCGTACATAAATATCTTAAAGTCTATTCTGTACGCATTGTATATCAATATAAGTAATGGCATTGATTTTTCATGATAAGCATTAGTTTGTGTGACGCAATTCGAAACAAGCTGGTAGGATATACTATTTGTATTTGTTCGCTACCAACCTGAGATAAAACCTCTTTTTTTGAGTTTTAAAAAAATCCGATGCCAATTCTTGCATGGAAATAGCATTAGCCGATCACGAACACTTTGCTCAAAAACTGGAAAGTGCATCGCATTTGGCGCTAATGCATAATTCTCAAAGTAACTTGTCTCTATATTTATAACGGCGTGCATTTTTCGAAATAAATAAATAAATACATAACTGTCTATATATATATATATATATATATATATATATATGATGGACTCTCCCGTCGATTTCGACGTATGAGTGCCCCACCAGGGGCTGCCCGCGCGTGAATTTGTAATTGCAAGGGTTGCGCAATCTCAAGCAACTGCTCTCCTGAGTCGGCATTGCTTCATTCCAATGGCAAGTAGTAATACAGGACGACTGGAAACAATGCCGAGATAAGCAGAGAGCACATACAACACTTGGTATTCCCAAATGGTCACCCATTTAGTACTGGCCAGGCTCGACGCCGCTTAATATATATATATACATATATATATATATATATATATATATATACACTAACTGACGTTGCCGGCTCGCTGTCGCTTCGCAAACTTCGGTAGTTGAAATACTTAAAATATAAATACTTGAAATATACATTTAAAATAATGAATATTTCGGTACTCTTATAGCTGACGCACCATCTTTCCGTGACTTCGCGTCGTCATCGTTCGGTCAACTCTCGGACGCGTCCGAGAGTTGACGAACTTATTAACCAAGAAACATTTGCTAATAAACAGTTTGTTTTCGTTAAAATAAGAAAACAAAACAAAAAAAAATTGCTAAAAAACAGTTGTTGCAGTGTTTATGTTAACAAGAAAAAATTGACAAAAAATTAAAAAAAAAAAAACATTGAAAGAAAATTTTAAAAAACAATAATATTTGCTTAACAAATCAAACAAAATCATCATTTGAAACTTTCCAGTACAGAAACAAAATAACATTTTATCTTAAAATGAAGCGTTCGAACGCAAAACGCGATAAATCCAATTCGTTTAAATTGAGACCTTAAACAAGAAAAACACGAATATATTGAATCTAGACTTCGAATTAGAGTAGATTTTAATTGAAATCAAAATTAAATTGTTTCGGTATCATTTCATGTAACACATAGTTTTGGGGTTCCGTCGAATGTGGAAATACAACACTTTGTATGGACAGTTTCGTGATTTTGAAAATGGCGTTTATCGCGGTTTGCATTAGAACTCTTCAACTATTTGATTCACAATGGTTCCTTTGATAAAAATAACAAACAAAAATAAACATCGAATTAATAACAGTTGTTTAACTATGCTTTGTTCGTGCTTTATTTGTATATATGTATTTTAGTTTGATTTTCTTCGTCATAATTTATCGGCTGCCAGTCTTCAATTTAGCGTTTGGCAGTTTTCGTCTTGTCAACTCTCGGGCGCTTCCGTAACCTGCCCGAACGTTGACGACGCAAAGTCACGGAAACATGTTGCGTCAGCTATAAGAGTAACGACATTCCATTTATTACTTTGTTGTGAACACGCAACAAAATCTTTCTCATTTATTCATATTGATAGATAAACGTATTCGTCATTTCGATACAAAATTATTTACCTTTTGGACTGCTCTTTCAGAGGAACTAAGCCATGCTGATTGGGAAGACTCATTAAGAGACATGGGTGCATCTGCAATGCTGGACACTTTTTATTTAATTGTCTACACTGCCTGCTGCAAGCATGTGCCATTGCGTAAATCAGAATGCGAGAAAAGAACGCCCAAGGTGGTAAGATACCGTCACTCACTTTCTAAAAGAAGACGGAAGATAAAAAAGCGTCTTTTGAAAGTGTCATCGCCTGCTGTTATTTCCAAACTGTCCAAGGAATGTTTGGATATTGAAAGGAAACTGCAGAAGTCTTTTGCTGACTCTAACGCTTTTATGGAGGGAAAGGCTGTCAACTCCATTAAAAGTAATTCAAAATATTTCTTTTCATATGTCAAGAAAAAGTCCAAAGTCAAGACAAAAGTTGGTCCATTGGTGGACCAGAATGGTGTTCTTACTGGTAACAGTACTGAGATGGCAGAAATTTTGTCAAAACAATACACAGACGTTTTTAGCAAACCAATGCAAAGCAGTCAAGCTTCACATAATCGCACTTTTGATATAAGTTCTATACTGTCAACTGTTACTCTAACTGCAGCCGATTTTGAGCTTGCAATTGATGAACTCTCTCCGTCAGCTGCTGCGGGTCCTGACGGCTTTCCTGCATTACTACTGAAAAACTGCAGGGCCCATTTGGTCCATGCTCTCGTATTTCTATGGACGAAAAGTCTTGAAGAAGAGGTCGTTCCAAGCAAACTAAAGAATTCTCTTATTACACCCATTCACAAAGGTGGAAGCAAGTCGGTGGCTGCCAATTATAGACCAATAGCTTTGACCTCCCACCTCATTAAACTTTTTGAGAAAGTCATACGGAAACACATAGTTAGACACATGAATGAAAATAACCTGTTCAATGACAGTCAGCATGGGATGAGATCTGGAAGATCTTGTTTAAGTCAACTCCTTGAGCAGTTTGACACCATTCTATCAATTCTTGATGATGGCGCTAATGCAGATGTTGTCTACTTAGATTTTGCCAAAGCTTTTGACAAAGTTGACCACAAAATAGTTCTGCAGAAAATATTTGATCTTGGCATTCGTGGAAGCATCTTCAAATGGATCGAATCCTTCCTGAGTAATCGCCTCCAAACAGTTATGGTTGATGGTGCAACCTCGAAGCCACAACCTGTCATTTCTGGAGTTCCCCAGGGAAGTGTATTGGGACCCATAATCTTCCTAATCCTTATTGGGGACATTGATGAAGATATCGCCATGTCAATAGTCAGGTCATTCGCCGATGATACAAGGGCCACAAAATCCGTTCGGTCTCCCGAGGATGCTGTGTTGTTTCAAAAGGATCTCGATCAGATCTACAAATGGACGGAGGACAATAACATGGAGCTAAATGACGTGAAATTTGAGCTTCTTCGCTATGGTAATAACGACCAGCTAAAAAGCGAGATATCATACCACACTCCGTCAGGAAAAATGATAAACATAAAGCAAGAAGTAAAGGACCTCGGTGTATCTATGTCTAGTGATTGTCTTTTTAGCAATCAAATAAACAAAGTTGTGGAAAAAGCCAAGAACCTCATTGCCTGGATCCTGAGGACATTTAAAACCAGAGAATATCGTGCAATGGTCACGCTGTATAAATCCTTGGTCATTCCAGTTTTGGAATACTGTTCTGTCTTGTGGAACCCAAGTAGCCCTAGGCTCATCCAAAAGCTTGAAGCCATTCAGTGGTCCTTTCTACGGAAAATTCAAGCTGATCGGAACTACTGGTCATGTCTGAAGAAGACAAAAATGTTCTCGCTGCAAAGACGACGTGAAAGGTACCGGATAATTTACATCTGGAAGATATTGGAAGGAAAGGTACCGAACATTAATGGCCACATTCAAGCCCGAGACAATGAACGCCGAGGGAGGCACTGTATTGTTCCCTCGCTAAAAACTGGTGGGAAAATACGAACCATTTTTGAAACGAGCTTACCTGTACAGGGGTCACAACTCTTCAATGCCATGCCTAGGTGTATTCGGGATATAAAAAATGCTGCTGTGGAACAATTTAAGCGCTCTCTTGATGCCTACCTCGCTAATATCCCGGACCAACCCCAAATTGTCGGATACACGGCGTGCAGGCAAGCCAACACCAATTCTATCGTGCACATGCAAGCACATGCTGGTGCGGTTCCTTTGTCTCACAGGATCCTCACATCAGCCAGGGCGAGTTGAACAACCAGCAAGCCTGAACACGCCTGTTCGAAGCACCAGACAAAAAAAAAAAAAAAAAAAAAAAATGTGACCGTAAAGACAATAACAGAAAAAAATACATCAATTTTCCTTTTTCACTTGCAATTTATAAATAAATCGCAACTTGTATAAAATCAAGTCGGTCTCCTCTCTGCTAGTGGCGGGGAGAAGAAATATCAAATCTACAGAATTCTGTTCGTTTATAATCGATTCTTATGTCATTTCTTATCTCATCTCGTAGCTTCGAAGCTTCATACTCAGAGTACTCGCTCTTCGCGCTAATAATATTTCGTGTGTCATTATTTTCTTCTCGTTCGCGTCCTCACAGAGGACAATGGTCTCAAAAGGTCAGCTATCTGACCCCGTCTAACTTGTCTGTCCTGTTTACAATCTAACATTTCCCCTGCAAGCTTAAATCATCTAATAAATACTAGAGGCCTATACCTTTAATATTAAACAATTACAGTGATCATTTATTGGCGTTTCCACGGATTCAAGTGACAACACGTCTCTTCAAATTTCCAACTCTCAACTTCTTTGGATCATGATTGAAGATCAGTTTGCGTTGTAGTAACAGCCGTTTACCATTGAGTTCTCATCGATAACGTCTACTGTTTATTTTTCTGAAATTTGAATGACAAAAACCGCCGCATTATTTCATTACTCTCTTTGATTTTTTCACTGGAAGTCTGGATGGTGCTTTCACTTCACGTACTTTCCATCCCACTAGACTCTTTACGATCATTTTGTGTGGTGCCAACTGATTTTCGTAACTCCGCGTTTTATATTCTTATATATTAAACTTCGGTAGTTTCAGTTCCCTCGGATTATTATGAATATTATAATTAGTAGTATTTACTCACTAGGAGTTTTCACATAAGTGATTATCAGTGATTGCTCACTAGCAATAAAATTTAGTGAACCCTGGATTCTGAGTAACAACTAGTCTCCTCGGATTGACAGCATTTCGCCGCCTTTCTATAACCGTTGCAAATCATTTATTGTTGATTTATCGCTGAAAACTAACGTTGGCTTTCTATGGAATTGGAGTGGCTATAAGCCTCCCCAAAATTCCAGCGGACTCAACATCGTTTTAATGGATGGTGCTGTCCCTCCTCGGTCTCCATGACTATTTTGTGTGCTCTCTCCCTCATTGACCCTTCACGACCATTTTGTGTAGACCAACCAAGAATGGTGAAACTAATTTTAACAAGAGTGTCAGATAATGCGATTTCTGGTATTTTCAGTTAGTTCCATTATTATTATTAGGAGTTCTCACACAGGTCATCAGTGATTGCTCACCGACAACCGGTGGTATTCCCTAGAGTCTGAGTGACAATAAGTCTCCCAAGATATTATTATTATTATTATTATTATTATTATTATTATTATTATTATTATTATTATTATTATTATTATTATTATTGTTATTATCATTTTTATTATTATTAGTTTTATTATTATTATTATTATTATTATTGTTATTATTATTATTATCATTTTTATTATTATTAGTTTTATTATTATTATTATTATTATTATTATTATTATTATTATTATTATTATTATTATTATCATTGTGATTAGTATTATTATTATTTGTTCTCACTACGAGTTCTCACACAAGTCCTCGCCCGTGATTGCTTACTGATAATCACCAGTGGTGTACCCTGGAGTCTGAGTGACAACAAGCCTCCTCAGATTTCCAGTACTCTCCATCTCTTTTCAATAATAATTCAAAATGACTTTGCGGTATCGCAAAAGCCGCTTACCATTGATTTATCGCTGGTAACGACCATTGGGCTCTTCTTGAATTTGGATAGCAATAATGCTTCCCAAGGTCCCATTACTCTCCGCACTTTTCCAGTGGAGGTCTGGTTAGTGCTCTCCCTCCTCGGTCTTCCAATCCTCCTTGCCTTTTACGACTATTATTATTATTATTATTATTATTATTATTATTATTATTATTATTATTATTATTATTTGTACTCACTATAAGTTCTCACACAGATCCTCGTCATTGATTGCTCACCGACAATAACCAGTGGTATTTCCTGGAGTCTGAGTGACAACAAGCCTCCCCGGATTTCCAGTATTCTTCACCTCTATTCGATAACCACCGCAAATTACCTTGCGGTGTCGCAACAGCGTCTTAGCATTGATTTCTCGCTGGTAAGGACAATTGGTCTTCTCTGGGATTTTGGATTGGATTGGATTGGTTGGTTTTGCGGCATATCAACCTATGTGGTCATTTAATACAGGAGTTTTTTTTTTACAAGCTTATTTTGGTTTGGTTTGGTTGTTTTGTTTTACGGCATATCAACCCTTTTCGGGTTATTTAATGCCGAATGCAGTCATTTTGGTGAAAGTTTTTATGCTTCAAGTTGTTTATATCTTCAAATATATATTCATGGTGTTTAGTTTGGTTGTTTTGTTTTACGGCATATCAACCCTTTTCAAGGTTATTTAATGCCGAATGCAGTCATTTTGGTGAAAGTTTTTATGCTTCAAGTTGTTTATATCTTCAAATATTTATTCATGGTGTTTAGTTTGGTTGTTTTGTTTTACGGCATATCAACCCTTTTCAGGTTATTTAATGCCGAATGCAGTCATTTTGGTGAAAGTTTTTATGCTTCAAGTTGTTAATATCTTCAAATATTTATTCATGGTGTTTAGTTTGGTTGTTTTGTTTTACGGCATATCAACCCTTTTCAGGTTATTTAATGCCGAATGCAGTCATTTTGGTGAAAGTTTTTATGCTTCACGTTCTTTATATGTTCAAATATTTATTGATGGTGTTTGGTTTGGTTGTTAAAGTATATTTGTTTTCTTCTCTTTTTTGTTTCTTTCCCCTTTTAATATCTGTTTCTATTTAACCCATAGTTGGGACCCTAACAGGTACTACCACTCCGGGTCAGGGTGGACCTGGGAGCAATGGTAATTAAGAGGAGGCTCCACATTCCCCAAAGTCCGTAAGCCGGATCTCACCATCGGATGTAGTTTAAGGTCATATCCAGGACCGGGAGTAGGGTAGAAAAAATAAAATAAAAAAGGGGAGGGAGAAAGGGAGAGGGGATGTTGTTTTTGTTTTTGGTTTTGTAGAACATAATTAAGTTTTACAAAAAAAACAAAAAAAAACGTCAATGTAGGTGAATTTCGTCTCAGGGAGCTACAGGGCAGACTGATCTGGTATCACCAGCTGGGATTTTGGTAGCAAGATTATTGTTATTATTTACTCACTAGGAGTTCTCACACAGGTCATCAGTGATTGCTCACCGACAACCGGTGGTATTCCCTGGAGTCTGAGTGACAACAAGTCTCCCCAGATTTCCAGTATTCTCCACCTCTTTTCGATAGCCACCGCAAATAAACTTGCAGTATCACAACAGCCGTTTACCATTGATTTCTCGCTGGTAATGACCATTGGTCTTCTCTGGGATGTGGGTAGCAATAAGCCTCCCCAAGGTCCCCAGCAGTCTCTGCACTTCCAGTGGAGGTCTGGTTTGTGCTGTCCCTCCTCGGTCTTCTCATCCTCCTTGACTCTATGCAAATATTTTGTGTGGTGTCAGCCTAGGCTGGTACAATTTTTTTTTTAGGGGGGGGGGGAGCTGATTATTTTTTTTAATTTATTTATTGGGGATGGGGGTGGGGTGAGCTTATGGTGTTTCTTGCTATTTCTGTTCATTGATCCATTTTTGTGCTGTGTCAGTTGAGGCCGTTGTAATTTATTGGAGGGGGGAGCTTATTAAGTGATGATTCTTGCATTTTCTGTTTGTTTGTGGTGTGTTCTTTCATTAGTTTTTGTGTTCTTCCTGTGTTAGATTTTGTATGATCCTTCGTAGCTTATGCGGGTTAGTTTCCGCATTCAATATTTTTTCTTAAGATTGTAGCTGTTTTGATCATTGCTGTCCTTTGTATAGTTCCAATGATACCTTTGCTCCCAATTTCTCTCAGTCTTTTTCCAGGTTTTTGGGGATTGTTCCTAGTGCTCCTACGATTATTGGTATTATACTGACTTTCTTCATGCTCCATATTCCTTTCAGTTCTCTGGCTAGTTCTGTGTATTTGCTTCGTTTTTCCGTTTCTTTGCTTTTCACTCTGGTCAGCTGGAACGGCGAAGTCTACGATTTTGCATGATTTTTCCTTCTTGTTGATTATTATTACATCCGGTCTCCTTGCTTGTATGAGTGTGTCTGTTTGTATATCCATATCCCAGATGATTTTGTGTTTTTCGTTTTCCAGTACTGTTTCTGGCTTATGTTTGTACCATTTGTCTGCGTATTCGAAATTCAATTGTTTGCGCAGTTTCCGATGTACTGCTTTCCCCACACAGTCATGTCTGTTCTTATACTCGTTTTCAGCTAGTTTGCTACATTCACTTATTATATGATTTATTGTTTCGCCTCTTTGTCCACAGAGTCTGCATTTACTATTTTCTTGAGTTTTATCTATTTTAGCTTTAATGTAGTTTGTCCTAATTGCATTGTTCTGTGCAGCCATCAGTAAGGATTCCGTTTCTCTGTTCCAGTGCCCTTTTCTTAGCCATGTCCAGCTATTTTCGTTGGTTTCTTCACTTGTCAGTCTTCTGAAGTGTCCGTGTAGTTTTTTTTCTTCCCACTTTTCTTTTCTTGCCGTTTTGTTTCTGGTTTCGGTGCTTCCCGAGTTGTTCGTTGGAACGCCGTCTCTTGCTGCAGTGATAAGGATTTCCCTGTGTTGAGTTATGTATTTTTCCAGATCTTTTTTTGAGTCTTCCACACAATCTTCTATATTTACCAGTCCATTTCCCCTTCGTTTCTTTTCACGTAGAGTCTGTCCGTATCGTCTTTTGGGTGTAGTGCATTGTGCATGGTCATTAATTTTCTGGTCCTCTGGTCCAGGTGCCTTAGTTCCTCTTTGGTCCAGCCTATGAATGGTCCAGAGTATCTTATTAGTGCTACTGCCAAGGTGTTTATTCCTTTTACTAGATTCCTGCTATATAATTTCGTTTCTAGGAGTTTTCTTGTTCTTCGAAAATATTCTTTTCCAATCTTCTCTTTCATTTCCGTAGATATGATGGCGTCTGCTTCCAGTATTCCAAGATATTTGTAGCTATCTTGTTCGCCCAGCGCCCTCATTTCCTCTTGGGTGGGGAGTTCTATGTTTTCTGTTTTCTCCAGTTATCCTTTTTTATTTCTAGTAGTGCACACTTTTCCATTCCGAATTCTATTTGGATTTCCTGGCTGAAGATTCTGGTCATATTTATCAGCTTTTCCAGTTCCTTTTTGCTTTTTGCAAATAGTTTCAGGTCATCCATGTACATCAGGTGGTTTACTCTTAGTTCTGTGTCTGTAAACTTGTATCCGGCATCACCTTTTCTGAGTATGTAGTTAAGTGGCATCATAGCTATTATAAACAGTAGTGGTGATAGGGAGCCTCCTTGGAAGATGCCTCTCTGTATCTTTATCTCAGTCAGCTGTTGTCCTCCGGCTGTCAGTTCCAGTTTCCATGTTTCCATTGCTTTCTTAATAAGATTAATCATCCTTTCGGGTATTTTGTATATTTTCAAACATCTAATTATCCATGCTTGAGGGTTTCTGTGGTAAGCTTTTTTGTAGTCAATCCATGCCATGGATATGTTCTTTTTCCTGTTTTTTTTACCTCCTTAAGGATCTTATTATTATTATTATTATTATTATTATTATTATTATTATTATTATTATTATTATTATTATTATTATTAATATTATTATTATTATTATTATTATTATTATTATTATTATTGTTGTTGTTGTTGGTGGTGGTGCTGGTTGTGCTGGTGGTGGTGGTGATGGTGGTGGTGTTGCTGGTGCTGATTGTGCTGGTGATGGTGGTTCTGGTGGTGGTGGTTATGGTGGTGGTGTTGCTGATGGTGCTGGTGGTGATGGTGGTGCTGTTGCTGGTTCTGGTGCTGATGGTGGTGCTGTTGCTGGTTCTGGTGCTGATGGTACTAGTGGTGGTGCTGGTGGTGGTGGTGATGGTGGTGCTGTTGTTGGTGCTGGTGCTGATGGTGGTGGTGCTCGTGGTTGTGGGAGTGATGGTGCTTGTGCTGGTGCTGGTGGTGTTCTAGTGGTGGTGGTGGTTGTGGTGCTGTTGCTGGTGCTGGTAGTGTGCTAGTGATGGTGGTGGTGGTGGTTGTGGTGGTGCTGCTGCTAGTGATGGTAGTGGTGGTGCTGGTAGTGGTGCTGTTTGCGGTACTGGTGGTGCTGGTGGTGCTGTTTGTGGTGCTGTTGGTGCTGTTTGTGGTGCTGGTGCTGCTGGTGGTGTTAGTGGTTGTGCTGGGGCTGGTAATGGTGGTGATGATGGTGGTGCTGGTGCTGGTAATGGTGATGATGATGGTGGTGCTGATGCTGGTGATGGTGGTGCTGATGCTGGTGATGGTGTTGGTGGTGCTGGTGCTAGTGATGGTGGTGCTGGTGCTGGTGCTAGTGCTGGTGCTGGTGCTGGTGCTGGTGTTGGTGCTAGTGCCGTTGGTGCTGGTGTTGGTTGTGCTTCTGGTGCTGATGGTGTTAGTGGTGGTGCTGGTGGTGTTAGTGGTGGTGCTAGTGCCGCTGGTGGTGCTGCTGGTTGTGCTGGTGATGTTAGTGCTGGTGCTGGTGCCGATTGGGGTGCTTCTGTTTGTGGTGCTGGTGCTGCTGGTGGTGTTAGTGGTGGTGCTGGTGCTGGTAATGGTGGTGGTGATGGTGGTGCTGGTCCTAGTGATGGTGGTGGTGGGGGTGGTGCCGCTGGTGGTGGTGCTGGTTGTTCTGGTTGTGCTGGTGGTGTTAGTGCTGGTGCTGGTGCTGGTGCTGGTGCTGGTAATGGTGGTGGTAATGGCGGTGGTGGTGGTGGTGGTGGTGCTGGTAATGGTGATGGTGATGGTGGTGCTGGTGTTAGTGATGGTGGTGCTGGTGCTGGTGCTGATGTCGCTGGTGGTGGTGCTGGTTGTTTTGGTGGTGCTGGTGGTGTTAGTGGTGGTGCTGGTGCTGGTGCTGGTAATGGTTGTGGTGATGGTGGTGCTGGTGGTTGTGCTGGTGCTGGTAGTAGTGGTGGTGTTATTATTATTATTATTATTATTATTATTATTATTATTATTATTATTATTATTATTATGTCTTGTTGTCAAAGTAAATCTACTTAGCCGCCATCTGGTGTTTTCCTATCTTTAGAAGTTAATCTTCAGCAGTGTAACCGAGTCCCCGCTTGTATGAAATCGTGACATAAAAGTGATATTCCAACGCTGGATTAAAGGGACTAATAATATGGAAGCTAAGAACGATTTCGTTTTTTTTTCTGTTTTTCCCTCTCCTGCCTCGCTGTGTGTGGAGATCAATCGTATTTACATCTGTTTACGTACGAAATAAGTCGATTGATATCAGCTGCAGATTTATACACCGGCAAACAGCTGCGCAGTACAGAAGCCCATAAGTGTAGCTTCACAAACGTCAGGATAATACCCGTTTTGCTTAAGCTCTCTATCTATACCGATTCACCGTATCTGTATCTCTCTCTTCAAATATGCATCGCTATATATACTTGTTGTATCTCACGTGACTTTGAATGGAAAATGTATTTATAGCCTTTGTAGTTCGATAAAAGCACACATACACAACATGTACACACAAAAGGCATACAGAAAGCGTAAATCCATGAAAAATAATGAATTATTTATTCTGTATGTACCAGTGTTTTTGTTTGTGGGTTTCCATTGTGTTCTCCCCCCCCCTATGCTACTAACATATCAACCGGTGGTTATTTCTGTCAGTGGATGTTTCTCTACGACGAGCTTTTTATTTTTTCTCTGACTTTCTGTAAGACGTGTTGCTAAAAGCGCTGATGAAGTGACGTTTTGAATTAGCTATATTAGCTCATAAAATAACATAATATAAAGTATTTCCAAAATGTTTTGGAAACGATCGTACGCCATACTGGACTTGATGTTCTAATTCTTGGAACAAATGTAATGTTTTAATTCATTGAATGTTTATATATATATATATATATATATATATATATATATATATATATATATATATATATATATATATATGAGATAGTAAAACATAAGACTACCAACATTTGTAAAAAAAATGTTATACCATTGTTCGTTATTTATGATATTATCATTTTATAATTTTGTGATTTTAGAACGCGTTTCGAGCTTTTTTTGTTTGCTCTCATAAATATCATTTCAACCCACTTACGAAACATTTTGCAAATGGAGTATATATCTGATGAGAGCAAGCAAGAAAAGCTCGAAACGCGTTCTAAAATCACAAAATAATAAATGATAACATAATAAAATAACAAAGGTTGAAAAAAGTGTTTTTCCAAATGTTGGTAACCTCATTTCTTTAAACATACATTTTTCTCCCGTTGGAACTGCACTGATGCTGCATTACTCTCTGCTCTCTCCCCCTCTCTCTCTCTGTCTCTCTTTCTATCTCCCCCTCTCTCTCTCATATATATATATATATATATATATATATATATATATATATATATATATATATATATATATATATATATATATATATATACCTACCAAAGCATTCCTTTCAGGACACCAATGATCACCATTAAAGATATTTTTTCTTACAAATATTACTTGCTTGGCAGATCATCAGGGAAATTAAATGTCTGGAATAAGGGTTTCAACTGCCGACAATACACAATGTGGCGTTGCAAGAGTTGAGGTCACTTAAGAAGAGAAGATGAAAAAAAAATAAAAATAAAAGTTAAAATTAAAAAACAAGAAAGAACAACGATAAAAAAAGAAAGTCCTAGAAAATGTCTTAGAAAAGTAGCTCGTGCATTATTTCTGCCACCAAGCCAACAAGCAAATAATCAGTCCCAAATGCATTAAAAAAAAAAAAAAAAAAAACGGAACAATGTGCGATAATACACTTTCACGTCGGGCGGCACAATGATGAAGAAATCCCCCCCCCCAAAAAAAAAACTAAACCATTCAAGATACCGCTTACAAGTTACCATTCCAATCCAATGATAGTATGGGAATTCTAAATCTAACTTCTCACAAAGAAAAATCAACATAAATGTTCGTCCAGAATGCCAGCGGTCAGACGAGCCTTATTTCAAGCGCTGACTTGTTCCCCTTCGAAATAAACACACGACGAGTTGAACGTCAATCTCGCAGAAACTCTCCTTTATTTTAAAAAAAAATCTCAATTAGTAGATAGAAACTATTTATTCAAAATACTGTTTCTAAAAATATATATTTTCTGTTTCTAAATATATATATATATATATATATATATATATATATATATATATATATATAGGCATGCCGGCGAAGGCTTATAGCCAGAAACACACGTTAATGTCTAACTTTATGCACGCAATAATAAATTTATAAATTAATTATCAAAATCTGTATACAATAAATTGGTTTATAAATTAATTAATTAATTAAATTGTTTATTGAGGATTCGTTCATTTTGGGGCGAATTAAATGGAAAATATTCTTAAATAATAAACAGGGTAGCGAAAAATTTAAAAGACGCACCGGTAAGAACCACCGGTCGGTATCGCCAAAAACAAAACAATAACAAATAATCAACAACGTTACATTATGGGCGATAAGAAGTCGAGCGCAAACGTGGCAGGTCATTCAGGTCTGGTGGTTAGAATGTTAGTGTACGAATATTAACATCGAACGTTCGATCTCTGCCAGGTACAGCATGTTTATGACAGCTTATAGCCAGAAACGCGCGTCCATGTCTAAATTTTGTAAATCAAGGGAGGCGCGATAGCGCTCTATCCCTTAATAGACTTCAAAAACTGCCTATGCTAGAAATCTCATTCCTTTGATCAGTCATAACTATAAAAACCAATAAACCAAATTAGTTAAAACTTTGCACAAAATTTTCATTTGATAGGTTCTATTAGTGTGTAGAATTTCAGCATCATTAGTCAAGTCAACCCAGAGATCCAGAAAGGTGAGGAGTGATTTTGTGTTATCCGTGTGTACGTACGTGTGTGCCACCCTGTATCTCATTAACTATTTGATTGATTCAGCTGATTGTTGGCAGAGATAGAGGTTCTAGGGTCTAGTTGATGGCATTTTAATTTCAGTTTACCATATACCTTAGTTTTCCAGAAAATTAAAATAAACCTTATAAATTACCATTTTCTTGAGGCATAGCCTTTACAAAAGTAGTGACATTCCATGATAAATGCCAGTATACTGAAATCATAAGCCCTTAAAAGGTTTATGATGAAAATTCATGTACACTAAATGTACAAAAGCAAGGAAAAACCCAAATTTTTACACGTTTATTGTCATTAAGAGTATGACCACATATCAACCAAACCATTTCATAATAACATCACTACAGTATAAATCTCATGAAGTGTGTGAGGTGCGCTGAAGAAAAATTCCTACCAGTAAAATACATAGCCCCGCTGTGCTCGCATACCTTTAATGACAATAAAAGTGTAAAAATTTGAGAATTTCCGTGCTTTTGTACATTTAGCGTACATGAATTTGCATCTTAACCGTATTAAGGGCATATGATTTCAGTATACTGGCATTTATCATGGAATTAATTATAAAAGTCTGTATACAATAAATTGGTTTATAAATCAAATAATTAATTGAATAAAATCTATATATACAATTGATGACTCGTCCGGTTTAAGGCGAATTAAAAGGAACATGTTCTTAAATAATAAACAGGTAGTAAAAAGATTTTCAAAACGCATCGGTAAAAAGCAAATAATCAACGTAAGATTATAGGCGATAAGAAGTTGGGCACAAATGTGGCAGGCCATTCATGTCTAGTGGGTAGAACGCTAGTCAACGAATATTAACATCGAAGGTTCAATCCCTGCCCGGTAAGGCATGCTGATGACGGCTTATGGCCAGAAACGCAAAAATTAATTTGTAAATTAATTATAAAATTCTTGTCAACTAATTAATTAATGATTAATTAAATAAAATCTTTCTCTCCTTCTCTCTCTCTCTCTATATATATATATATACATATATATATATATATATATATATATATATATATATATATATATATATATAATATTTATAAATAAATATTAATTATTTATTACCTACAGACATCGATGTTTCATGCTAACGCAATCTTCAGTACACGAAGTTAATTTCTGACGGTCGGCGGGCTCGAACTCCGATCACAAATCGCCACTGATTCGTAGTCAAGAGCATCATATGTATATGGGTGTGTGTGTGTGTAAGATAATGAAGAGTGGAAAAAATGAATCGTGGACGAGTCCATTGTAGGTGTGACGTCGAGGAATAAAGTGACTTGATAACTGTTAAAAAGGATAAGGTTCAGCAGTGCAAGCGAGACTTGAAACGCGGCGGTTTCAGAAGTACCGGAAGAATGGGAGTTTACCGATGTGTATGGCACCGATTAAACTTTATTGACCTTTGTACCCATAGAGTTTCGTGTCCGCTGACTAAAAATGCGACTGATAAGCAAGTTGGCACTGTAAAGGAATCCCCTTG
Organism: Sepiola atlantica; assembly: GCA_963556195.1. Lineage (NCBI taxonomy): Eukaryota > Metazoa > Mollusca > Cephalopoda > Sepiida > Sepiolidae > Sepiola > Sepiola atlantica. The sequence goes on along the minus strand of OY744528.1, from coordinate 9,065,689 downwards.
TATTTCATCAAGCAGACAATTGGAAGTGCTTGTGGAACAATTGCTTCAGTTCACGCTCGGAGAGACAATGCAGAGCAAATTGCTTTCTAATCGGATGTATATATGACCTCAGCAAGAAAAAGACTTTCATGAGACAAAAGTATGTCGAATGATTGTTTTATGTTTGTGCATAGCCGGCGTACACCATCCGGTGATAGGAAATAAAGAAAATCAAAGTTTTTCCATATACGTTCTGTTCTTTGTCATTCTTGTTGGATCTTACCGGGTACCCCGAAAATACGAGTAATGCAACATATATATATATATATATATATATATATATATATATATGTGTGTGTGTGTGTGTGTGTGTGTGTGTGTGTGTGGGTGTGTGGGTGTGTGTGGGTGTGTAGTGGTTATGCCGAGCTAAAATATTATTATTATTATTTACTCACTAAAGGTTCTCACGCAGATTATCAGCAACGATAAGTCACTGACAATAACCGGTGGTGTACCCTGGAGTCTGAGTGACAACAACCCTCCCCAGATGTACATTACTCTCCACCTCTTTTTCAATAATCATTTTAAATGACTTTGCGATATCGCAATAGCCGCTTACCATTGATTTCTCGCTGGTAAATCTATTAGACTTCTCTGAGATTTGAGTTGAAATAAGCTTTCCCATCCGCACCATTCCAGTGGAGGTTTGGTCAGTGCTCTTTCTTTCCTCGGTTTTCCAATCCTTCTTGACCCATCACAACTATCTCACGTTAATATAAATGTATTTATTTTATTTGTATTTGTATTGAGCACACATACAAAACATGCACACACAAAAAAGCGTATACACACAAACACACACACGCATATATATATATATATATATATATATATATATATATATATATATATATATATATTTCATGATAAATGGCAGTATACTGAAATAATATGCCCTTAATAGGGTTAAGAGGAAAATTCATATACACTAAATGTACAAAAGTCAGGGAAATTCACACATTTTTTCACTTTTATTGTAATTAATTAAGGGTATGACTACATATCAACCAAACCATTTCATTATCACATCACTACAGTATAAATCTCTATGCATGAGTGGATGAAATGTGTAAGGTGCGCTGAAGAAAAGTTCCTACCAGTAAAATACATAGCCCTGTTGTGCTCGCATACCCTTAATGACAATAAAAGTGTAAACATTGTGGAATTTCCTTGCTTTTGTACATTTAGTGTATATGAATTTTCATCTTACCCCTATTAAGGGCATATGATTTCAGTATACTGGCATTTTTCATGGAATGTCACTACTTTTGTAAAGGCTATGCCTCAATGCAATGGTCATTTTTAAGGTTTTTTGGAATTCTCTGGAAAACTAAGTCATATGGTAAACTGAAATTAGAATGCCATCAACTAGACCCTAGAACCTCTATCTCTGTCAAAAATCAGCTGAATCCATCAAATAGTTGATGAGATACAGAGTGCACATACGTACGTACGTACGTACACACAGATAACATGATTTCATGATTGAACTTTCTGGATCTCTGGGTTGCCTTGACTAATGATGCTGAAATTCTACACACTTATAGAACCTATAAAATAAAAATTTTGTG
>OY744528.1:9044079-9059079 GCA_963556195.1 Sepiola atlantica | reverse complement strand
AGCTTGTAAATTTGATACTTCCATGAAACTTGGAGGAAGGGAGTTCAACCCGCCCAGGGTGAATGCCGGACCAGATACAGGGATACACGATTGGCTCCTTTTTGTGGTTCAATAGGGAAAAGTGACCGGTAACTTGTAACACCTCCAAAACCACGCTCCTACCTTTCAGCCCATCACTTCGCCGCAGTGTTGCATCCCTGTGTTTGTTTTACAAGTACTTCCACGGAATGTGCTCCGATGAACTTGCTGCTCTGGTGCTACTATCAACTTACTGCACTTGTACCAGCCAACGTAAACTAACCCTAAGCCTAACCCTAACCCTAACTTTAACCCTAACCCTAACCCTAACACTAACCCCAACCCACTTGATTAGCAGCAAAATCACACCCCTTCTCCGTATAGGTCCCAAGATGTCGGAAGATTTTCTACTCTAATAGCTTCTTTCCTCAGATTCCTTTGGGATTCCCTCCATTTCCCCGACCATACCAACATGTAATGTGAACAAACATCTTGCTGCCCAACGTGTACCCCCTCAACGTAAATACAACCAATTAGCAACAAAATCACACCCCTTCTCTGTAGAGGTCCCTAGATGCGGGAAGATGTTCTACTTCTAATAGCTTCTTTCCTCAAACCGCTTGCCTTTGGAATTCCCTCCCTTCTTCCTGTGTTACCGATTATACCAATATGCAGAAATTTAAATATAATGTGAACAAACTTCTTGCTTCCCAACTCCACACCCAGGTTGTCTCCTATAAATCTGGGACCTATCACAGTAAGCCCTTACGCTTCAATGGAAATATGGCCAGATCCTTATTTTTGTCCCAGTTGAAGTCAATTACTTGAGAAGACTAATTGCTTTTTTCAGAAGCTACTAAAAATGACCTTCACATTAGATCACAAATGGTAGACTTATGTTTCTAAGATTACTGAAAAAATTATTAGACCCTTTTACGACACTAGAAATTATCTGAGTCCTGCTAAAATCATCTGCCTATACAAGAGCAAGATTATTTTTCTTAATGGAAATCGCTCCAGACAATGCATAAAGCCACTTAATGTAAGGAACTATAACATAAACTACTTCAATAAATGTTAGATGGATAGATTCCGACCAAAAAGCAGCAATTATTCCCCTTTTGTCAGAAACATCGCTCATAAAATGTGAGGACTAAAGGACAAAATAAGGGAAACGAGAATTATGAGGCTGCAGAAAGTAAACCCAAGGTCCACTTTCTACTCTCCTTATTTATACTTATTTGTGTTTAAAATTATATTGAAATTAATTACAGAGTGGTTTATTTTTTAACATTTTAACATAGTTTCCACGGCTGACATATAGAACAATGATTCGTTTTGCTAACAAAGCAATGGCTTTTTGGGCTCGATATAAGCAGGCGTCTTTCGCCTATTCAGTCAATAAGTTCGGCGACTCGCTGTCCAATCAGTTTTCGTCAGTTTCCATTATAAACTCGTTGCCGGTGTTTTTTAAAAGCGGAGTTCTTTGAAACATATATTCGTTGATGGCGGTTTTCGTTTAAAATTTGTAAACCTGGCCCGTTTAAAAACGATTGTTGATGCTTTTATAGCCATGGTCCACTGTCCATCGCAGACGCAGTGCTTCGTCTGGTGTAAACCACCAGTATTGCCGGTTATATTGTTCGTAATGTTATTCCCTTATGTACTTTTTAACAGGAATACCCGTCATGAAAAGGGTTAATGTTGTGGGGTACAAATCACTCCTATTGAAGAACTAATGGAAGCAATCATCTATAATAAATACCATGGTTGCAAAGACTCAACAGAGGACATTCCTATCATGTGAGAGTCCTCGTACCACGTGTGGTATCTGTTCCGATGGATACTACACCCTATAGACCGGTGTTGTCTTGGCCTTCGGGGCATGATTCCGCCGGTCTATGGGTCTGCCCTTGCAGTTCTAGGAGGTCCACCCTCCCAGGCTTTGACTCTCCTCTTTGGGGAGGAGTAAGTTTATAGCTTACTGCCTGAGGCGCCCCTACCGGGGAATGCCAACGGGGCTGCCCAGGCAATTTTTAATGGCTAAAGCGCTCACCTTCTCGGGCGCTGGCTTTTCAAATCCCACTTTCCGACCTTGTGCCACATACTCCTATAGTGGGTAGGTGTTAAATAAAGGACATTCCTATCATGTTCTACCGCATGGTAGGAATCCGGTCATCTCCTACCACATTTAGTGGCGTTACTGTATTGCTATGAATAAATACATTGTATATTTTAACCTGTCACAATTTGTGGTTGTTATCGTTGTGACCCCTAGCACGGGTCTACAACAGTTAATAATACTGAGACACGTTTGGGGACTGTAATAAGTTAAATAAAAAAACAGCCCAAAAAGCCATTGATGCGTTAGCAAAAGGAATTATTTGTCGGACATGTTTGTTTACAACCGATTAATAGAGATAGTCATTGTCCACTTTTCACCGAAGATGCAACAAACAGGTTGGCAGTGCTTCGTCTGGCGCGGGCCCCCGTAATTGCCGCTTTTATTTTTCGTATCAGCCACACTACAATAAAGTCATTGTCTTATATACGTGACAGCTTGAATACCCGTCACAAGAAAAAGGGGTAATAATAGTACTGGGACGCGCATGGGACTTTTAATAAGTTAAAAAGAACATACCCCTTAAGAAATGAAAAACATATTGCGATGGTAAAATATTGCGTAAAGTATATTCTACACAACTGGCTTATGGACTCATAATGTTGTTCATTGTATTAAGCTTCATTTTAGGAAGATTCAACACACAAATTTTGCTAGAATATATTTTCTATGACATTTTTTGTTGATATCCCTGTAAATCCGAAGTTGTAAACAGTCGGTGTTCGTACATGTTTGCTTGCTTGTGTTCGTTATTTAACAATAATGAGGTTATATTTTTGTCTCAATCGAAAGTGCCCCTTTAATGGGAGCTGGAATTCTCCAGGTTAAACCTATCACGTTTCACATGTACACCTCGTGGTAGAGGCAAAGAAAAACAACGGATCGTGTCTCGACTGGAAGCCGTTCATCTCACATTGTTTTGACGTCTCAATTGGTGATCACTCGCGTTTCCACATTCGAAGATGGTTAATCTGATAGGCCATTGATTAACTTCAGCCAGGTTTCTATGTGTACTCATCACTGCTTTCGCTAGATTTCAGGTGGATCTTCGAGCATGGATGGGATGGAATTATTTTTCCGCAGGGTGACATAAGAAATAATTAACCGAACAAAGATGGCGGCATATAAAATGGCTGCCAATAGGTGTCGTTTTACATTGGGCGTTTGAAGTGCCAAAGTATGACAAACAACAAAGAAAACAAGCCGCGCGTGCGTGGTCACCCTCTGTATGTCACTGTCAACCAAGCTCCAGCCCCTGTCCCATCGCCGCAACGTAGCATCCTTGCGCTTGTTTTACAAATACTTCAATGGATTGTGCTCCGATGAATTGGCTACTCTGGTGCCTCCTCGACGTAAATTCACTAGACCAAATCGACAATCAACTAAATCCCATCCATTCACTGTGGAGGTTGTTGGAGAGTCTTCTACTGAAATAGCTTCTTTCCTCGTGCTGTTGGACTCTGGAACTCCCTCCCTGCTCCTGTTTCCTTGACAGTACTGACATGCAGAAATTTAAAACTAATGTAAACAGACATCTCGCTGCGCAGATCCCAATTTAGGTTGACCCCCCCCCCCCAACTTTCTTTCTTTTTTTTTCTCAGTAGCCCCTTACGTCTACAGTGGTGGCCTGCCTTGTTTGGGGTGAACTATGTTAAAAAAAAAAGTGGCGTTTGAGTTTTCAATCACAATTTCAAGAAACAATTATCCGGTCTCAAATGTAATTTTGCCTTACTATATGAGAATTTTACTCATATATCGATCTGTCACTTGACTTTGAAACAGTGTTTTCGTCGATCCATCGATGAAATAAGTTTTCGTTGATCTGTCAGGCTTAAATCTGAATTATTGAATCTCATAATTTTACTTTTATTTAATTTCTTATTTTAACTCTGTTTAATTTTTTTTTTAAATATTTGAAAACGTATATTTATATTTCGATTCAATTGTACTATAGTGGCTGTTGGAATATTTCAAGATTTCGCTTCATTTTTTAGCATCATTCAGTCTGCGCGTTTATTGATGGGAAATGTGATTTCAAACTGGAGCATGGCAAAACGCCTAGAATCGAGATTGGAGGACGCACCGCGAAACTCTTAATCACAGAAAACAATACTTTCGCTTGGCATTTCATTGCTTTCTAAGAGTATTCAGTTCCACTTGAAGAAGTTCTATAACTTAACTGACAGATAATAATTCATCATAGCGAGTCTGCGTGTGCTTAAATAACGATAAACAATTTGATCAATCGTTTCAACCTAAATAGACGGTATTTGCTTAGTCACGCATGCGCATTGCTACTGTCTATCGACGTCGTCTGCCAGTACAATGGACAACAATGACTATGAAATGTTTTCTTCAGATGGTGAACGTTTCGCCCGCCGCCAGCATCCAATAGAGATTTATGTCACGAAGTCATATAACGGCAGACAGTCTGCCCTTAAATGTTGGATTTACTGTTTTATCGGCTCACACCATACAAGAGTCACTTGAGAAGAAAACGGACCAAATTAACATTGCAAATGATTTACGCGGTAAAAAGATTAAATGAGTCAAGGACATTAGTTTGGCAGCGAATAAACACGGAGGAGAATGAAGAAAATGAAGAAGGACGAAATGGATGGAAAACAAATGAAAAGGCTAGGAAGAAAATGAAAAAAGATGGCGACGGAAAGAAACAGAAAATACAATCAAATGCTATCAGTTTAAAGAATATACTTGAAGGATAAAAAAAGAAAAAGAGAGGTGGTAGTAGAAGAGAGAGTTCAAAAGAAGAAAAAAGAATTGGAAGTAAAGAACAAAGAAGAAGAGGAAGAAGAGAAAAGAGAGAAAGGCATATGAGTAGAAAAATAATGAAACAAAAATGAAATTGTAAAAAGTGAATAGTAGAGAATTCAAAAGAAGAAGAATGTCGAGTAAAAGAAGAAGCAGAAAAAGAAGTAAAAGGTGGAGTAAAAAAAGAAGAAAAGAAGGAAAAGCAGAACGAAGAAAAAAAGGAAGAAACGGTCCGATAAAAGAAAAAGAAGAAGAAGAAAAACGAAAAAGAAGAAAAAAGAGAAGAAAAAAGTGGAGTAAAAGTAAACGAAGAGAAAGAAGAAGAAGAAAAATAAGAAGAAAAAGAAGAAGAAGAAGAAAAAAAAGAAGAAGAAAAAGAAGAAGAAGAAGAAGAAGAAGAAGAAGAAGAAGAAGAAAAAGAAAAAAGAAGAAGAAGAAAAGGTGGAGTAAATAAAGAAGAAGAAGAAGAAAAAGAAGAAGAAGAAGAAAAACGAAAAAGAAGAAAGAAGAGGAGTAAAAGTAAAAGAAAAGAAGAAGAAGAAGAAGAAGAAGAAAAAGAAAAAGAAATAAGAAGAAAAAGAAGAAAAAGAAGAAGAAGAAAAAGAAAAAAAGAAGAAGAAGAAAAACGAAAAAGAAGAAAAAAAGAAGAAAAAGACGAAAAAGTGGAGTAAATGAAGAAGAAAAAGAAGAAGAACAAAAAAGAAGAAAAAAGTGGAGTAAAAGTAAAAGAAAAAAAGAAGAAGAAAACGAAAAAGAAGAAAAAAAGAAGAAAAAGACGAAAAGGTGGAGTAAATAAAGGAGAAGAAGAAGAAGAAGAAGAAGAAAACGAAAAAAGAATAAAAAAAGAAGAAAAAGACGAAAAGGTGGAGTAAATGAAGAAGAAAAAGAAAAAGAAAAAAAGGAGCTGTCCACTTATTCGTGTTATCTATATAAGCGAGAGCTCAGACACTGTCCACACAGAGATGCAGTTGCCAAATAAACACTTGTAAGTTATAACAATACTACGCATATTCCTTGCGCGAAAAAAACTCCTGTCGTAACCCCTGACTACCGGCATCTCGGCGAAACAACACACAGACTGACTTCGATATATTTAGAGGTGTTTGTGTTGTTTTACCGATATACCTGTAGCTTGTCACAGTCTTAGAAACTCAGCCACTCGTCAACCTCACACATGGGGGCAGAACAACATTTTCTCCGTCTCGCCTGAGACCCTAACACTCTATCCACTTTCTACTGTAGTACATGCTATTGGCTGCTTCACATATTTGAGCAAGTGTAAAAATATGTTGGATTCTTTCTCTCTGAACTCTACTTAATAAGCATTCTATTCGCCTAGACCTTTGAACTGTTTTTTAAAACTTTTTTTTCTTAACTCTTTGGATGTTATAAAATGTAAATAAAGTTAGGAAATTATGTATAAAAAGAGTTTGTCACTTACAATTTATTATACTTTTTATAATATCTATTGCTACAACTCTTTCTACTTTATATTTTGACTCACTTCTTTTTTTGTCCACCGATTTATAAAATCGGGGGACTTATGTTTTGAGGCATGTCCGTCCGTCCGGATTTTCTCTGCAACCATCCATTGAATTTCTCAGAAATTGTGCATGAAGTTGTAACTTTGGTCAGGTTAGAAAGTGACATTCTCCGATTTTTGAAAAAAAATCTTGTTAGCCCCCCAGGAGGGCAAAAGGTCCCGAAATTCCAAAAAATAACATTTTTTGCCCATAACTTTTCATCCATCCATTCAATTTCTCTGAAACTTGTCCAAAATGTGGAGGCATTGTTCCTAATAGAAAATAAGTATCGTTAACCTTGGACAAAAATTTGGTTAGCGCCCCCAGGGGGTAAAAAAAAACAAAATGACAAAAAATGACCCTTTTCTCCCATAACGTTTGATCCATCCATTCAATTTTTCTGAAACTTGGCCAAAATGTAGAGGCAATTGTTCCGAAGATAAAATGAGCCATCCTTGACCTCAGAAAATGTCTGGTTCGCGCCCTCAGGGGGTCCAAGGGGGTCCAAGGGGTTCAAAAATGCCCCAAATTGCTCAAATTTATTGCATTTTACACTCGTCACATCGAGTCACATACAGAGGGGGCCACGAACGGGCGGCTTGTTAACTGTGTATTTTCGTTAAAGATATTTTAAATAAGATTTTTTTTACGTTCAATTAATTATTACAGAATTGTTTGGTCATTAACTTATTAATTGATTGAAATTGCTATAAAATATAGCTAATATTGTTAAGTTAATTTTGTTCAAATCTCTCTCTTTTCCTCTCTCTCTCTCTCTACATATATATATATATATATATATATATATATATATATATATATATATATATACAGATAGATAGATAGATAGATAGATAGATAGATAGATAGATAGATAGATAGATAGATATACAATTATTAGATTACATAGCTTCCGAAACTAAAAGAAAGATTCAGGTCGTTCTCGATGGCCGTATATCTAAACACCATCACAATAATGTGGATGTGCCCAGGAATCGATACTTGGACGTTCATTATTCCTGATCATCGTAGACGACCTCCCTGATGCTATCGCGTAGTGATGGGTACATTTGCTGATGAGACGGTGCTCTATTAAATACATCCAGGCAAAGTGAACAATCACATATCCAATACAAAGCCTAATCCACAAGTGTGGAGGTAGTGTAGTATCTTTTCTGTTGTCAGGATACCATCCTCCCAGGCATTACCTCCACCTTTTTGGGGAGATGTAGAGGTAGTGTAGTATCTGTTCTTGCTTCCATCATACACTATTATTATCATTATCACTACAACTTATTATTACTAGTATTTTTATATTATTATTAGTATTAGTATTAGTATTAATACTATTATTATTAATACTATTATCATTATCATTATCATTATTAATTCTTATTATCATTATTTGTATTATTAATTACTATGATACCTTCCTATTAAAATGAATATGAAAATTATTATGATTCCAATTTCTAAAATCTATTCCATCTGTTTAATTTAGACAAAGTTTTTTTTATACAACGGTATTTAATATTATTAATTTTTATTATCATTATTTGTATTATTAATTACTTTTAAATATTATTTCGTAGTCTAGAAACATTTTAGCGTTCTTGAAGAAATAAAATAGAACAAGTTTATTAGCACTAGTTCTTTGACAGCCTTGGCACAGTACATAGACATATAAATCTCCACGTTCACCCAGATTTACCGCTTACAGCTAATACAAAGAAACTATTTGTGCAATTTCGTAGAAAATAAAAACGATTACTGGGGTGTTGGTAGAAAGACGATTAAAAGCGCGCATTGCCGCCCAATACCAGGGCTGATGACAAATGCGTTTAAAAAGATGGCTGGTCTCAGTCAGGACAACAAGTGCAGGTTTTGCCACACTGAAGTGGAGAGTGAGCCACCTGATATCGAGTTGCAAAATCATGTTGGCAGATGGCTCCTATACAGCACGACATAATGGAGTGTGCAGGTACCTCCACTGGACCATCTGAAAGAAACTGAATATCAGGTGTAGCAGCAGACCCTGGGAACATCTACCTGAGAGAACTGTGGGGAATGAGGCATACACCATCCATTATGACCATGAAACCCTCACAAATACCTTTCTGGAAAACGCAGCTGTCAAACCTCACATTGTCACATAGAACAAGAGAGTGGCAACTTTGGTTGAGGTCGGTGTCCCTAATGATGGGGGCCTAAACAGAGCTGAAAGGGAGAAAATAACAAAATAGCAATGTCTATGATATGAAAAGAAACTGGAACCTCAAGAGATCTCCATCATTCCAGTTATCATAGAAGCCACTGGACTCATGAAGAAGAACTTGAAAAAGTATTTAGCAAGTATACCTGGTGAACCAAGTGCAAGTTAAATCCAAACAACTGCACTCAAGGGAACAGCCAGAATCCTGAAAAGAGCTCTCGGTTGGAGTCTGTAAATAGCGGGTGATCGTATGACATTTGGAAGAATGCCCCGTCCCCAGCAAATGAATGAAAATAAAAATTTAAAAAGAGAAGAGCACGCAGCTAAAACATAAATATGAACTTTCATGTATGACACAAGGTAACCAAATGTAACAAAAGCATTAAAAACTTCTCTTCTAGGTTGAACATGGTAGAGAAGCTCCCGGGTAATCATGTATCCTCAGTACATGTTGATATCTACTTTTTTATTTCAACTGTTCAGATTTGTTTAAAATTTAGTTCACCCCAGACAAGGGGGACATACAGCCCCTGAGACGTAATGGGGATACTGTGTATTAGGGGCCGAAAATTAAGGGGGTATACTAAAATAGGAGTTTCGCGGCAAGGTGTTTGTTTACATTACATTTAAAGTTTTGCATGTCGGTACAGTGATGGAAACAGTGAGCAGGGAAGGAGTTCCAAATGCTGGCAGCTCGATGAAAGAAGTTATTAGAGTTGAAATCTCTCCGGAATATGGTGAATGAATTGGATTTAACTGGTTGCCGATTTGGTTGAGTGTATTTACTTACATGACAAGGGGCGTGACTACGATGAATATATTAATGTATTCTTTTTATTGGAATAAAAATTGAAAAAATTGTTTTTAGCAAATATAATTCGCTTTGAACTAATGCAGAATATCTTTTATGTCTACGTTTTTGTTTTGCAGATTATCAATAAAAAAATTATGAATTAGTTTTAAACATATTTATGCAATTGTTTTAATGTTATTATTTTATGTTATTTTTTTTTAAATAATAAAATACATCTCTAGTTTAAGACATTTCTTTAAACGTACTGTGATTAAATCGCTCTTATTGACATCGTAAAACGATTGTTTTACTAATCTGTCCTCTGCCTGTTTAGTTTTGTTTCAAACAACCACATGTTTCTGTTTGCGTACGATCAGATGAACTAAAAAAACTATCACTTTTTTTAATAGTGTAAAGGCAGCTGAGAATATGATTTCACTGAGCGTCCATGAAAGGATACTGTGATTACAGAACAGATTTATATGGCCACCCGAAAGGGACGTTGTGCAGAAACATGTTTTTCACGCCGCATTTAAACGTGTATATGTTGATGCAGTTTGGGAAACAGGGAGCCTGAGGTAAATTCCCAAAACAAACGGTCTGAGGAAAGCAGTTAGTAACGTAGTAGGTTTCCCACCATCTAGGGGCCTTAACAGGTAAGATAGTGATGTTTCTGCTAGTTGAGATGGTTAGGGATATTTATGTAAAGTGTAGTACGTCTTGTGGAGTACACTGCAGCGAAAGAGAAGGGGATGGAGCATAACAGACAATGCGATACACGTAATATTAGAGACTTGTTTTGGGAGAGACTGCTTGTTATAGCACCGGGCAAGATGTGGCAACAATACTCTTGGCAAATGGCGGTTTTATAGAGATATAGGATACTGTCAGGTGTTAGAAGATTATTATCCCGGTTGAGGAAGCTCACTTTTATTGCCGCAGGTTTGGCAATGTCTTCTGTTTATTTATTCCAATTCATGTTCCCTGTGAATGTTAGACCATCCAGTCTGAACGTTGTTTTCCAGGGAATGGTGATATAAACTATAGAATTCGGTGGTTGAAAAGATCTCTTATAATTCTTAAAGGAAAGAAGATTTTTCTTGGTAGAATTGAGAGATTAATAACCCAAATAACTTAGAAATAAGGTAAAGAGAGATAGGAAAGAGAGATAGAGGGTAGAAAGAGAAAGATAGTAACAAAAGGTGAAAGAGAGAAAGAGAGAGAGAGAAAGGGGGAAATAGGATAAAGAACTAATTATTATTACCAAGAAAGAATTTAATATATTTACTGTAAAATAGATGAGGTCATAAGATAGTCTTTATTTTTTAAATGCCTAAATCAACCATTTATCTCTCGTAACGTCATTCGTTTTAACGTGAATACGTTCTTGTAAAACCAAGCTTATCCACCAATCACAAAGATCAGATTTTATATATATATATATATATATATATATATATATATATATATATATATATATATATATATATACAGGGTGGGCAAAAATAAGGGTCCTATTTTTAAAAATTCATAACTTTTTTATTTATTGATTTTTTTTTCTTTTTTAGAATAAGTAAAGGACCCCTTCCGAAGCAAGCATGAGCCGTATTAGCCCTAAGGAACGTACCCTCATTTAGAAAACATTATTTTTGCTTAAAAAACTCAAAACAGTGTAAAAAACAATACTTTAGTTTTTGTAAGTTTTAAGAAGTGTTTTTCGGCTAAAATTTGTTTTGTTTATTTCAAAAAATCTCGGAAGGGTCAGTCTACACACACATAAAGTTTGGTGAGTTTAACTTTTATTTTGTGGAAGTTATTCAAATTCAAGTTATTCAAATTTAAAGATAGGACCCTTATTTTGGCCCACCCTGTATATATATATATAGTCAAAAGAAGCTTTGAGTCATTTAAAAAAAAATGTAAAATGCAGTTTAAATTCCCAGACAAACTAACTAAATCCAAGATATTGCAGACTTAACATTCGTTGGAAAATTAATAATTGAAAAAATATAAGTAAAAAAAAAGGGGTGTTAATTATCTAAGAGTGAAACAAAAACAGGAGACCTTAAGCATCTAATATTAACACGGGGATCAGCTGTTTACCATGTAACTGTTTCGGAGATTTAAAAACAGGACAGTTATAATATTCATGGCTCTCCATTGGTACTGATTATACTACCATTTCCCCAATAATCATATATATATATATATATATATATATGAAAGATTTAAGGATTTTCCGAAGACATTTTGTGTTGGATCTCTGATACTGAGGTTCTGTTCAACCCCTCCTGCGCCAAGCCAAACTGCGCTGGTTCGGCCACGCTTTCCGCATGAGCGAGGAGAGAATCCCGAAATGAGTCATGTTCGGTGAGCTCAGCCGCGGCAAACGAAACGTTCGACGACCTAAAAAGAGGTACAAGGATAGCCTGAAGGAAACGCTAACTAGCTTCGAAATAGACCACCGAACGTGGGAAGAGACTGCCTCAAGTCGAACTGGTTGGAGGTTAGTTATCAAAAGAAGCGCTGCGCTCGCCGAAGTCTCTCGAGCAAGAACGGCCCGTGAGAAGAGAATGAAGCGCAAAGCCAAACAGACACCATGATGTACTCCATCCTCTATCACCGTTGTTGAAACCAGTTGGTCATCTTCGCGCTTGCGATTAGACGAACAAAATATATATATATATATATATATATATATATATATATATATATATATATATATATATATGGGGTAAGGTGCACAATAAGTCATTCAAATGAAATGCCGTGGTAAAAAAAAATGTGTAAAAATGACAAATGGAAAACAGGTTAAAATGCAGGAGAAAAATGAAAACAAGAGATTTGACCGGTTTCGTTTGTAAGACGTTTGTTAATACCAACGAAACCGGTCAAATCTCTGTTTTTGTTTTTCTCCTGCATTTTAACCTGTTTTTGTTTGTCTTTTTCCACACACACATACACACACACACATATATATATATATATATATATATATATATATATATATATATATATATATATATATATATTTATATTTATATATATATATATATATATATATATATATTTATATTTATATATATATATATATATATATATATATATATATATATATATATATATATATATATATATATATATATATATGATTATTTTTATTTACACATATTTGGAAAGAATGAAAATATGATCTACGGTTAAGATCGGATTCTAACTCTTCCTGATGAGATCTCAGTTTATAATAGCTGTTGATCGATAACATCGGCATGCCAGTGTCGCAGATTTTGTACATGTATGTGTAAATAAAAATAATCATATATAAAAGCTCTATTTGATATTGAGCACTTTTTATAAACCCGGTTGAAATTCTTTGGATTACTACCCTGTGGATGTTTTGCCTGAATTATTATTATTATTGTATATATATATATTATATATATATATATATATATATATATGATAAATGCTACCCCACCGGGTCACTGGTTGTCTCGTTTTGTATAAAAGTGGGATTAATTCCAAGTTTCAGCTCTATAAAAATGGGAGAGAGGGTCGAAGGTCGAAGGTCGAAGGTAGAAGGTCGAAGGGGGGGGGCATCAGATGTATGGGAGGGGAAAGTGGTTCAAGGGCGACAGAAACGGGGGAGGGACAAATCGAAAGGGCTCGACAACAAGATAAAGGAGTCGACTGTAATGAATCTTTCCGGCCAGACAGCAACTCAAAGAAATGTCCAGCTTTGAACAATTCAGGAATTCTGCCAATATTTGAAGACTTGTATTCCTTTAATGTGTTTTTTTTTTGTTTGAAGAGGAGAAAAAAGAAAAGAAAAAGCGAAAGTTATTTTCAAATACGTAGCTATAAAAACGGAGAGAAAAATTAGAATAAATTTATTTTTCGAATTGGTATAAAAGAGACGGACGTAAAGAAATACTATTATTTTAGCTTTGTTTATATTTCCGGTGGGTATCTTTATTTTCGCGTAATAAAACATTGCATTCTTAGTGAACTCTATTTTTTCTGTTTTTGTTGTTGTGTTCGTTGAGATAAGAGGTTGGCAAATGTGTTACTTGTTCATTCAAAATATACATTACTTGTAGAGTATTTTTTCACAAAGGCTATCACTGATGAACGCCATCTCCTTCATGGACGTCAACCAACAGTCCAACGAGTGATGTCAATGAGAAGCGTCCTCAACCATGTCGAACCAATAACAACATCACAGGAATAGACCAGACTACAGCTGTGAACCAGACGGCTAGAAGATGATCTCCCTTATAATAAGGAACTGCCTCGCGGTTCAGAAGCACCCTGGCTCTAGTAGAAACCACTAAATCGCCTGAACATCGGAATGGGACTATCAAATGTTGCTATGGGTACAAATCTACAAAACTTAGAATCGCATGTATTTACAATTGAATCTTCAACCTCCAGAAGACTTCTGTAACAAATAATAATATATTATTTTATTTCATTTGAATAGCTAATATAATATCTATATAATACTTTTGTATCGGCATTATGCAACATCGACACAACGGATAAATTGCTAAAAATAATCAGTTTAACGTTTAATGCGCATTATACGATGCAACAAACAATATGTATCTTATTAAATATTAGAACCCAGTGTTCCGAGTTGCAAGAAGAGTATATTTGACTTATGGGGAAAGTTCTCCTCCTTCTTTATCTAAATTTGACTAAGATATCTAATTGTTATAAGCACAAAATACAACGATCGATCGAAAGCAAAGTTCTTGATTATAAGAACACGGAACAAAACGCAACTTATGATTTTAGTTAAGAAAGCTATCAAGCAAAAATGAAAGGGAGAAAATCGCTATTACTTTAAATATTAGATAACGTTGAATGAGTTGGCAGTCGTGTTTGGCCGTGGCGTTAAGAGAGAGAAGTTTGAGTTCGGACGGGTCTTTTTCTTCGGCTAGAATTCAGCGTTGGTGAACGTCTTGAATGCTGAAATGACGAAGTGGTTTTGGTACATACCGATGCTGATTGTGTGCCACAATTCATTGCGATGGTTTCCATGACCAGGATTTGATGAAGAACACATTTTAAATTCATTTATTTTACAACGACGTTGGTCTGTGCTACGTTGTATCAATGAAAGACGGTAAACACGAACATATGTAACAACTATGGCTATGAACAACAAAAGAAGAAGGGATGCAACAATTGGTGTCGACATACAATAAAAATACGGTTGATATGCCGTAAAACGGAATTAAATGTGTACTTTTAGTTAAAAACAAGTCTCGTAACGAGAACAGAAAACATGAAAAGAAAGTTGAAAGAAGAAAAGATAACAGAGGAAAGAGAGAGGGGGGTGCAAATGAAGCGGCAATCGCTGGGAGAAAAATTGCTTTGTACATTGATAGCCGATGGACGATTTGAAAGAATCGATGCAAGTGACATAAATGATGATAGTGGTGCTCAAGACAAAACAACAAAGAGTTGGGCCGAAAAAAACGCTGTCAAATGTAAAAAGCTTTTACACAAAAGATGAAAGTTAAATGGCCGACAATGGAAAAAGAAAACAAGA
>OY744528.1:9036579-9041579 GCA_963556195.1 Sepiola atlantica | reverse complement strand
TGTTTATATGTATGTGTGTATGTGTGTATATGCATGTGTGTATGTGTGTATGTACTTGCGTACGGTTGTATTTGGGTGTATATATATGTGTGTATATATATGTTGTGTATGTATATGTATCTATATCTATATGCGAGTATGTATATATGTAATATATTCGTACCTACTTTGTGTTAGGGAGTATCCCACACAACAGCCCCATATATATTTATGTATATCCACTTACATCCCTGTGAGATGTATGCATCGATATTCACGTATCTATCGACCTAAGAGTATATAACTGTCTTGTGCATTTTTATTTGGATTCAAAATTAGTGCGACCATAGTCTTACTTGTTGCCCAGCAGAGGATATTTTGGTAAACATGCCTAAACTAATAAGAAATTACAAACCCCCAAATAATATTTATCTTTTTAAATTTAAAATCTCTTTAAGTGAACTTGATTATGAAAAGATTGGAAAATAAACACCTTGAAGAAAAATCTTTTTAAGATAATTCTTCCCCTAAGATAGTTTTCTAATAGATTTTTCTATAAAAAGTAACCTTAAACCAATAACTTTAGCCTTTAACCTTTAAAACGCCAAGACAAGCATTCATTTTCTTCAAATGCCTTTCATACCCTTCCAACCTAACTCCACCCCAAGATAAACTCATTCAACTCGACGAAATATAAACAAACACCTTCCCGCTACCATAAATATTATACAGTCTAGCGTCAACCATAAAACTGACCTCTGATAGCTAATTAAAAAGATGTAAAGAAATATATTTACACAGTAGTATGTACGAGTATATTTGTATGTGCGTGCATGTATATATCTATTTGTCTTAGTCTGTGTGGATCTATGTTTGTATACATATGTGTAGGGTATGTATATATGTAGTATGTGTGTGTGAATGTGGATATGTATGCTTACCATTCCACCTTTCCTTGGCCCCCTACACCCTAACCGCATACATTGCCCTCCCCCCACCACCACCAACAGCAAATACCCCTACCCATCCCAACAGGCGAACACCTTATTCTTCGCTACAGCTTAAAGCAACACTTTTTATTCAGCTCTGGTTTGAAAACTTTCGGATCTGAATAGATGTCTATAACCTGCCGATATTCTGATCTACAAAAAGAGCTGGAGGTTTTCGAAATGCTCACTTTGATACCTACCGAACTCTAACAGACAAAATTCAATCTAAACCCTGCGAAACGGATACCTCCAGCACCAAACTAATGCACATATAGGATAAAATGGAAGATACCAATTGCCGTCGGACCACCAGCATCTTACAAACATATTTGGATTCCTAAATAATTTGAGTATTGTTCTTTTTCAAACATTCATTTCCAAAGCAACATTTAATTTGTTTTATTTTATGTACAATTTTCAAAGTTAAATGTTACCGATAATATTTACAACTACATTATCGTCTTGTTCCCTATCTTCTGATGAGAAGAATTTATCTTTGAAAATCCATGGATTAAAGATATGAAGCTCCTTGCTCTGAACTTTTGATTTTCTAATAAATATTGTGTCTTTACAATTTTTTATTTTTATCTTTCACCTCTAAAATTGATTGCTCTATTAAATATATTGAGCTTTATATTATCACGATAGATTAGTATTATTAAACGATAATTCAATTATCGTTATTTAATTCAACATTTTAATATTATATATATGTATATACATATGGTGTAAAATGAAATAAAGTAACACGCAATCATAGAATGACCGGTGCGATCATTTATTTCGACCCTTCGGCCGGACGGTCGAAATAAATGATCGCACCAGTCATTATGTGATTCCGTGTTACTTTATTTCATTTTATTCTTTCTCTATTTATTACATTCAGCTCTCATACTCGGATTTCCTTCTGGTATTTATTTCACTCTAACACGCTATATATATATATATATATATATATATATATATATATATATATATATACACGATTCATTTGTGATTTTTAGATGAATATTTTAAGATGCACTTCATTTTGAAATGATAAAACATGTTTGGCTTCGAAGTAAATTTTCTGTATAAAATATTTTGTGCCTTTTCTTATGTAGCAGAGTTTTGAAATAGGGTCAATGGTTATATTATTATAGGATTTATAATATGCAACGTGAATTTCTTTTAATACCTGTTACTTAGAAGAAGCATCCTTCATTTCCTATAAGATTTTAACTCACGCTGTTTTTTAAATGTTAACTGTACTTTTGCGTAAACAATGACGGGACTTATTTTAATAGAAATTACATTTGAAACGTAAAGTTGAACCTTTGTCTTCTGAAAGAACTAAAATTTCGTGTTTAAATGAGAATTGTATTTTGTGTCAATAATCACGTCGTTTTGTGCCATATATATAATAGCATTTTATTTTGTTTTACCAATTTGTTACAGGGTTTATTTAATTCAATCTTGTATTTTAAAATATGTTATTCAGTTCTTATTCTTATAGTTGTTGAGTCGAACCACAGGTTGTTTGCTTTCTCCATTGATCTATTCTGTATTCTTTAAATCAGGTGTCTTTCCTACGTCATCGGTTTGTTATTTATCACATTAAATGCTCAGATTCACTTTAGATATTTAAAAACTTGAATCAAGCGCTATCGAAATCAAACACAAACATATGGCAGTGTTTCGCAATAGAGACCGCCCTGTATACTGGTGATTTAAAATTTTCTTTTAAATACAAATCATTTCGATTAATAACATATTTTTATGGAAATCGTTCCAGAACAAAGCATGAAGCCACTTCATCTAAGAAGCTAAAAAAAAACTACTTCAATGGTCAAAAACTAGCCAACAATAAGTTTTAGATAAATAGATTCCAACCAATAAAACGGCAATACTTCCCCCTTTGTCAGAAACATCGCTCATGGAATATGAGGACTAAAAGACAAAATAAGGGAAGCAAGAGTTACGAGGCTGCCGAAAATAAACCGAAAATCGACTTTCTACTCTCATTAGTGGGAATAATAATGGCACAACCTTCCATTTGAAATTCAAATATTTAACATTTTCATTGACTTTTAAGGTCAAAAACTGGCTCTCAAGACTTCTACTGCTTACTTTTTTAACCTTACGTAGCAATTTATTATACTAACCCTATCTTTACACACCTGTATTGAAATATGATTATAACTGTATGAATTAAATTTAACTTTCAAACGAATATTTACAAACAAAAACATAATATTTTTGAAGAAACAATAACGGTATAATTAAAGAAAACGGAAAGCAAAGGTGACAGTAAAATGACTCCCGGGCAACACCCGATAGGTGGAGCTAGTTTTAAATGAAAACATTTATGGTCCATTTGAATTGGCGTTTAAAAAGACTGATAAAGTCAACGTAGAAATGTACTTTAGCTAGTATGCATTGAATGACCTTGTTTGCTTTTGGGTTCGTCGAACCGAGTTTAAATTCAGTCCATCACTATTTAGTGAATGTATGAGTATCCTATATCTCTACACACCGCCATCTTTGTTTTCCCAGTCAACAACTACACGAAACCTCTTCAACCAACGTATGCCATGGCAAATAACACCCTACCTGAGAGTCCACAGTTCAAACTCCTAGGCCTAACATTCATAGGTAACATGAATTGGAATAAATACATAGAAGACATTGCCAAGGCTGCTGCAAAGAAAGTAGCCTCCTCTACAGTGCTTGTAAACTTCTAGCACCTGACCGTATCCTACTTCTTTACAAAGCCACCATCCGCCCATGCATGAAGTAGTGTTGCCCACATCTGGGCTGGTACACAATCCACTAGTCTCTCTCTCTCTCTCTTAGACAAGGTCCTAAAAAAAGTATCTAATTTAATAGATCCCTCACTATTTATCAAGCCCCAGCCCCTGTCTACTCGCCAAAATGTTGCATCATTGAGCTTGTTTTACAAGTGGAATGTGCTCCCATGAACTTGCTACTTTGGTACTCCCTCGACATAAATACACTCGACCAACCCGATGATCAGCCAAATCCCATCTATTCACTGTGGAAGTCCCCATAAGCTGAAGAGCCTTCTTCTTTCTTTTTTCCTCGTACTGCCGGCCCTTGAAACCTCTTTCCGTGCTCCTTACCGACATGCAGAAATTTAAAACTAATGTGAAAAAGCATCTTGCTGCACAGTTTAGGATGACCTCCTAAACTTTCACTCTAATTCTCAGTGGCTTCTTACGTCTAATGGGCAGCTTGCCTTGTTTGAGTAGAACTATATTTTTTTTAAAGTTCATATATCTCCAAGCTATGAGATTTAATATTTGTAATGTACTGAATTTGTGAAAATAAAGAGATTATCAAAATAAAGTAATCTAAATATAATAGATAGATAGATAGATAGATAGATAGATAGATAGATAGATAAATAGATAGATAGATAGAGATAGACATATAGAAAGATAGATAGTGTGTGGGGGCGTGTGTGTGTGTGGGGGTGTGGGTGTGTGGGGGGTGGGGGGCGTGCGTGCGTGTGTGTGTGTGTGGGGGGGGGGGGTGTCTGCATCTCGGTAAAAGAAGCGTCACAGTCCTTCAAGATATTACTTCATATTTGCACAATTTTATTTACTATATTTAAAAGAATTCAAAACTAGGTATATACGCGCGCCTCGGGTGCCTATTTGTTCTTATCTATTTCTCTCTTCCTTTCTTTCTTTCTCTTTCTAAATATATATATAGAGAGAGAGAAATGTAGAAAAAGAGAGAGAGAGAGAGAGATTTAAGATCGCTGATTCGCCGTACACAAGCCAAGAAACCTATCCAGCACAAAGGCCAGAACTTTTAGTATACGGTCCAACTGCTCTCCGGGGACCGTTCTCAAGTATTGGCTCGTTCTCCGCAATCCTGGCTCGTAAGTTCCAAGACCAAACGTTTCTTTATTCCCGTCTCCGTAGAGGAACGAACGTTCTACGCATGCTCAGCTGGCAAAGATCAATTATTTTATCCGATCCTCAACTTCCCTGGCGTACTTCCATTTCGAAAATCGGGTCTTTG
>OY744528.1:9001579-9031579 GCA_963556195.1 Sepiola atlantica | reverse complement strand
TGATGATGTCGACAACCCTGAAATACACGATCACCTGACATGTGAAACCTCCCTGGCAATACACTCTGATGTATACGCAGATCGGATTCGCAAATTCAGTTCATCCCAAATTCTATGTTTATCGTTGCTATTGTTTCATGCAATATCTGGAATTGCGCACTCGGGGAAAAAAATGCCCAAGCAACCCCGTCGGCATTCCCCGTTAAGCGCACCTTAGTCGATTAACAATAAACTAACTCTTCTCAAAGAGAAGATAAAGTCTGAGAGGGTGAACCCCCTAGAACTAAACACAACCATACCTCATCCCAACAGCCACAATCGGACTGATTATCGAGCACGTATCTTCGACTTGTATGAAAACATGTTATATTAAATATTTAATAAAAAAGAATTAAGAATGTTATTTGTTTTCATTTTCATATGAAGATTTTTCTATCAACAAATGATGATTTCGTACCTTAGCCGATGTAAATTTCAAGAAATAACCATCAATTGTGTGTTGCTAGGAGCAATGTGTAGTACCTGTCCTGATTATACACTACAACTTTTCTGTCCTAATTTACGATTAAAATAGTTCATTCGGTCCATGAAAAAAAATTTTTTTTTAAGTTTATTCATAGTTTTTCAGCTATGGTTTGTTCATTTTTTTTTGTTTCATTTTGTTTTCAAATATATGTATTTTTTTTTCTGTTGTATTCTTCGTTTTATATTGTCGTCTGCCGCTCTTCCATTTTTACGACTTTCAGTTTTGTTTCAGCCTTGTTTTCGTCTCGGCAGCTCTCGGGCGCTCCGCGACCTGCCCGATCGTTGCCGCCGAGCAGTCACGGAAATTAGGCGCTTCATCTGGAGTAGTACCTATATATGATGGCTGCAACCTGGGACTCGGGATTGCCATTTCTGTATTATTTGTGAAGAAGCTTATGACTGAACTGCACTTATGTGGATTTCAGTCAAATTTATCAAAGATGTGATCACTTCTGACAAAAGGTTGCGTAACGCTGTGGCCGTATATCTCCAGCCAGTCCCTGAATGCTTATTGCCATTAAATCTAATATCTTTAGAAACCACCATTGAATAGGTGTTCCTTTTTATGCTACAGCTTGCCATCGTGTTAAGAAAAAAACATACTGAAAGGTCTTCAATGAAATGTCTGTGTGTGTAAGCGAGGTAAGGCTTTGCGCAAAACGAATGCCATTCTCTAAGTGACTGACACCATGGTCCCCAGAAGGCCAATTATACATTATTGGGAGTAACAGTCGCCGCAGACTTTCCATCAAAGCTATACTTCTATGAAATGTCTGCATCGACTAAGGCTGAAGAAATCATATCTCCCGGAGTTTAACTAGGATCTCAGATTCTAGCCTGAGCGTTTCTATGTCCTGTACCCCCCCCCACATACAAACACTACACAAAAACACACACACACACACACACACACATATATATATATATATATATATATATATATTTATTTATTTATTGATTTTGGTACAGAAAAATTAGCACAACATTCGTACCGTCGGTTTCAAGCACAGAAATACTTAGCCATCCGGCTCTCTTCGGCTGGAGATGACCACAGAAGCTGAATAAATATTACGCTCTTAATTTTTAACTTTTAACTTTAATTCTTAATTTATCGAGCACTTAGCTGGGGCGGTTCCTGCTATATTACAAAGAAGTTATATATATATATATATATATATATATATATATATATATATATATATATATATACGTATATATAATAATAAATATTTTTAAATGTCCACATACATATATGTTTCATCTTTTTTCGGTAATGTCAGTGTAGAGGATAACAGCTCTCTCTCTCTCTCGCTCTCTCTCTCTCTCAATATATATATATATATATATATATATATATATATATATATATATATATAGTGTGTGTGTCAGGTTGTATATGAAAAGAAATCAAATGAAGTGCTCGATAATAGAAGAGAGTTAATATAATTTATTTAGATGCTGTATATTACATATTTCAGCAATGTACCGCTTTGGATGAAACCGCGGTACATTGCTGAAATATGTAATATACAGTATCTAAATAAATTATATATATATATATATATATATATATATATATATATATATATATATATATATATATATATATATAATTGAATGAATTAAATGTCTTCCAATCAGTCATCACAACTAGATTAACGCCGTAAGCAATCTGTTTGTTTACTTCCAGTGGCTGACCCTGAAAAAGACGTCTGCTCTCTTTGAAGTCATAAACCGAAAATGACTAATATCGCTTCTCTTTCTACGTACTTCTTCTTATGACGTCATATCCTGTAAGATAATCATAACTTAGGTTTTTTAACTTTTAATGGAAGTTCCTACTTCTCCAACTTTAGGTTTATTCTTGTGTCGTGTGGAAAACAACGGTTTTAACATTATTTTGACCCAACCGGCTTTAATTTTATTACATTTCTACGATACCTAACCGTTTTTATCTTTAAATTTGTTTTCAATGTTTCATTGTGTGGAGTTTAAAACGGAATCACAATTTAATGTTATAAGGCAAAACATTTCCAACAATTCGTGATAATGATACAAAAAATGCTGAGTAGAGTCTGCATAAAACCTTAAGGCAACGCCTATATAATCTTATAGCGACGCCATTTTGCTAGCTTATTTACAAATATATTAGCGTGACACATGAAATTACCTATTGTATTTCAACACTCTTCCATAGATAATTGATTGACCTTGTCAATAGTGTGACCCTGTCATATTTAAATTGTCACCGAAAATCGCAAGTGCGAGTTAAAAAATATCTTCTGACGTGTTTGCTGTCTCGGGTCGTTCAATGTCTGAAAACAATTTCGAGACGTAATATAAATAGATAAGTTTGAATGACCTCATGAACAGCGTCGATCATCGTCAGTAAAAATGCAGAACGAAGTTCCAATCAGCTCGACCCCTTGTTTGCCTATCACCGAATTCACATCCGATGATCTTGGTTCGCCTTGGAATACCGTTTTCTCGGAATGATGTATAGTTAGGCTCGATCCGAGGAGGTTCATCTTCCCAGGGATTATTTTCTTGTTAAGGAGGGGTTTAGTTTATTGCTAATCGACTGATGCGCCTCTACCGGGGAATGGCGACGCGTCTGTCTTCGGATATTTTTGTACCAGCCAGAGTGTCATCTCGAGGGAGCGGGCTTCACCTATCTTGAACAGCCTTGTCCACCTCGTGCTGAAGTCGTGAATCTTATAAATACCAACTTGTACGAACACGCTCACGGACCCTTTTATTCCCCCCCCCCTTTTGTTTATCTAGCGACATCACGTCTTCTAGAAACGAACGCGTGGTCTCGTTTGAATCAGTTGCTGAAGCAAAAGTATCCATTTTGGCGATTATTTAATTAATATTAAACCGGATTGAAACGAATTGAAACGAAATTATGCTTCGCCCGTGTTCACACTAATATTCATGTAAAACCGCATCTCAATCGCTGAAGTTAATTAAAGAAAGAAGAAAGAAAACACACTTCAAAGTTTAAAAAGTGAAAAGAAAAAAGTATCAATCGGTGTGAAAACGAAGGAACAGATAAAGTACCAAAAAAACAGCTCATTATAGAAATAAAGTGAATTTATTTCAAGCTTCGGAGAGCGGGGAGGTCTGAATTGTTTTTAATTTTTCCATTTCCTCAAAGACATAAAATGCTTTGGTTTGGCCGTTTTTACTTACTAACTTTTGCGTGACGGGATTGATATTTATATAGATACAAATAAATACACATTAGCCTTTACTATCGAGTTAATATTTATACCGTTAAATATTCTGATTTACATGTAACTTTATCAGTGCGTCAAAATGACCGGCACCTTTAAATATAAAGAACTTGATATTTTAAGATTTTGTCAAAATATTTTCATATTTTGTAATTTTTACCAAATATTTATTATCTATGTAAAAATGTAGAAATTGTGTGCTTAAATTATTTTGACCCACACCTTAATAAAAACTTTATTTTCTAATCTATTTAATTCTTTTTTTGAAAATGTAAAATATTATTTTGAACTTGGAAGACTCGTAATTTAAGATGTACATATATATATATATATATATATCCGTCTACTTCAACGGTTGAGCATTGTGGTAAGTGAAATCGCCCGCAAACATAAGCGATACTGCCAACCTTATTGTATAATACGAATGGAATACTTTTAGGCAGGTTCTACTGTATATGTAAAAATGTAGAGTTCTTTTCCTCGTGGGCTGTGGTGATGACATAACGAATAGAATCCCGTTGAAAAGAACGGTTGAAGTTTAGCTCTGATTGAAACAGTATTTAGCTATAATAAAGAGCTGTGATACAGCAAAAAAACTATGTCTGTAAGGTAACATAGATGAATTAAATAACATTAAAATAAAAAGCCATTAAAAAAATAATGGGATAATATAGTTTAACAATTAAACTGGGTGATATATAAAAGGTAACATATTATTTTAGCGTTTTTTATAAGTTATACATTCATGCTGTTCGTTGAAGGAAGGAAACAAATCACACATTAAATTTTATTTTTAAGAAATTTAATGGTATTTTTATAAACATTTAGTATGATTTATTTAATATTTTTTTCATTTAAAACCAATACATCATTGTATAACTGAATGTGCTAACATATAGAAAAAACAGGTCCAAAAATTGTCATAGCCGAAAAGTAGCAATAAATACAAGCTTGTCTTGTCTATAAAATTCTCCTCATCGAGCCTCTGACCCTAAGCCCAGCTCCTGGTCTGCTCGTGTTGTTTTAATATAAGCCCGATGGAACTTCTCTTGCTGATTGTGTATTTGTTTGTAAGGCGAGTCGGACTTCTGTATAAAGCTCACGAAAGTTGTACCTCAGGATTGTATGATATGCATGAAGTCCTCCTGTTGGTTGCAGCTATTCGACAACCTGCAAGATTGAAGGTGTTTACTCCCAACATCGAGATCAGCAATGCAACAGCTGTTGCATACGAAGTCGAGGAAGGTTTGGCCCAGATCACACAAATAAATTGCGCAAAAACAACGTTGCCACTTTCTATCCATTGATTGTCAGTTCTGAACCTGACACGCCTTTGCTTGCCACACGCATAAAAAAGAAACTACCAGAGGACGACGGATCCTGATGCCGACTTGCTCTTGATTTTCACTAAAGCCCTGTTAGCCGCGTTGCGGCCCTAATACCGACTGGTACCAAACCTGTCCTCTGTGGGTAACCTTGAGAGGAACCAGGGTTCCAGACGGCATACCTCAGACACCACCACGTTGTCAGCACTCCATAATACGCTAAGGATGGGTGGCACTTTAGGAAGTCTACTGCTGATAGACGAAAAGAAGTTTAGTCGTTTAACCTGTTACCTGAAACCAACTGTGGATAAATAAGCCTCGTCAGTCTGAGAAGACTGCTGATCTAAGAAAAGGAAAACTGTTATTAAACTTGCGCTGGCTTGCGGCCATACCAACTCAACAGGAAAGATTTCGGGATTAAACTCTGAGGAAACACCTGGAGCCAGAGTCCTCAAAGCTTTATACAGCAAACTTTCTGGCTACTTCTGCGACTTAACTAGATCATGTGGGTCGGCGTTTACCTTTGCAATGGACCGTTTCAGCGAAAGTGGGAGAGGGTCTCTACTCAGTTTGAGCTCTGAGCGTAACTCTATTGTCCTTCGAGACTGGAGGATAGCAATGAACCAATAAACAGATAAACAACATTAAGCCGATTTATAAAATAATGTAAAACTTTTTTCTAGTAAGTAGCCCACTTATCAAGGTCGAATGCATCTCGAGGATAAAGGTTAATGAGTTGAATGATGGACAATATTATGAAAGGATTGAAAACGATGAATGGAATGAACGGAATTTTATTACTTATGATGAAGTATTTGCTGACATTATATTTGAAGATGATTATGTTGTAATCCGCAAGGAAGCAGTCCCGTTGTAATGTTTTTCATGGAAATTCCGTTTGTACACTAGATAAATGGGGGGAAGAAAGGGAATTTATGTGGGTTTTGATAATAAGGCGCGTTCTTGCTGTGAATGTCTTATATGTTTCGGTACTATTTAGAAACTACAGGCGCTCTAAAGAATCATAGTCCCTTTGTTTTTCAAATACTTGTCTTCACGGAGGTTATTTCTATGTTTTTTTGCTAGGAAATAAATGTTTCAAACTTTTCGTTAAAAAATAATGCTTTATACTTTCCGTGGAAGATTTTTCAAGGTTCGAAAATTAATTGTTTTGTATTTTCCCTTAAACTCTTTATTCTGTTCGAAAATAAAATGTACCGTACTTTTTGTCGGGGCTTACATTATTTTTTTAGAGACTGTAACCCTATATATGAATGTATTGTTTGTGTGTGGGTCACGAACTTGCCGTGGTATCTACCTCTTACAAGAGCTCGATTGACACGTGGTCGTTTTTACTGTAAGGTACCCGTGGCCATTAGGTTCTAATAGTCATTGTCAAAAATTGACTCTGCCCAATAAAACTCCCACCCACATTGGAGGTTGCAAACTATATGAGTGCGGAAGTACAAACCATGTGTTGGAAATAAGAAAAGTTGTCAGGGAGCAGGATTCTGAAGGGTATTTTAGAAAATACAAACAGTGCGTATGAAATTACGTACTGACTTAAGTGTACGATGACATGCCGGTAGGTGGATGTTTCTGATTGTGTTGGATACAAAGTTGTGTCTGCGGCATCTTATGAGAAAGTAGATCTGGCAGCATTCCTGACGCGCTTTTCCGAGAGTCGTAACACTTTTTTAGTGTATGAAAACCTTATCCGGTCATGTCTTCGTGATAAAAGTGAAGGGGGGTTTACTTGAAGCGTTGCTGGTAAATAAGTATGTGGGAATATATGAAGGCTGATAACAATTATAGTAATTATCACGAACTAGTTAGTACCATGATACACGAGATAACAACATTACACACTGAGTTACAACATAATAAAATAAATAAATGAATATATAAAAAAGAAAAAAGAAAAGAAAAAATAAAGAAAATAAAGTAATTTTTAACTTAAATCTACATATACGTACAAGATACTAATCTTAAATTCAATTTAGTAAATTTTACTAACTGCTCTTCTTTTTTAGATTATGGCCTTATAGAGAGATTACCCACGGTTTATTATTTATCTTTGATCTGCATCGATCCATTTTACCATATTACGAAATCATCCAAATGCAGGTACTTAGATATGTATGCATGCATGTGAAAATATATCTGATATTGATTTGATTACGGCATAATGTATTTTGATCAATTATTCAATAATATATGATTTAAATAATTTCAATGTTTCTACCTCTAATAAATAAAAAAATTAAATAAAATGAAAATAAATACTACATGTTGAATAATGATGATGTAACTGAAATAAATATTATAAAACAAAATCATATTATATTGATATCATTTGTTTTCTCGCTGACTACATTTCTGTTATCTGTCTGCGAGCCTTATATTTAAGGATCTTTGACACTGCTTGACGTTCCCACTTCTATATTCCTTTTTAGAAGGTTTGAAGGTTCTCCCGAAATGATTAAATGATGTTACTCTATCTCAGATATGTTTATTAATATTTAGCAGTAAGTCTCATATTTACTGATTAGATATTCGAAGGATCTTTTGAAAAATAAATAAATTTTCTGAAGATTCGTTTACCAAATACTGTCTTCGATCGTTTATTCTTGTTGATGGGATGGTACGGTGGCTAAGTGGTAAACGACGCGGCCTGAGGACCTGGGTGTGCCGAGTTAGAATCCAGTTCGTGCTACAGAAACACTTTCATCAGAAACCCACAACGGACCTCGTGTCTAATCTACTGGAGAGGAGGAAAAAAATTTTAGAGACTGTAACCCTATATATGAATGTATTGTTTGTGTGTGGGTCACGAACTTGCCGTGGTATCTACCTCTTACAAGAGCTCGATTGACACGTGGTCGTTTTTACTGTAAGGTACCCGTGGCCATTAGGTTTTAATAGTCATTGTCAAAAATTGACTCTGCCCAATAAAACTCCCACCCACAAAAAAAATATAAAAACAAAATAGACGTGCCAGAGAGTAAACATATTCCTCCAAGAATTCGCGTCTTTACATTTTATGCGGAAGGCTAAGTGGTCTTATTTCTGTGATGGTGCCATACAGTATAAATGCCATTATAGATATTGAAATAATGAGAAACCAAAGAACCATTAAGAAATCATTTCGTAAAAGACAGTCTTCAAACCAAATCATAAACACCCTTTTTCCATTTCACTCTTCGAATATTGGCGTAGTTTGTGCGTTTTTAAATCCGTTACATTGGCCACTAGCCAGCTACAATGCAATGGCTCCTGCCCAAACCTTTTAAAACAGATTCTGTCGATGCGTTGCGGGTGATCTTTGATTCCAACCTGGTCGAATTTGAAGGAGAGAGACTATTCGAGACATTTTGGCGAGCGCTTCGATTCGCAGACATTAAAAGTTGCGTCTGCAGGTGATTATAGTCTTGTGCAGAAAAGTTGGCTTCCTCTCACGCCATTAGAGCCCGGATATTTTCCAAAAGTCCATTGCTTAGAAGTTACCTTAATACGAACTAATCATTTCTCAGTCACAGGCGGCGTTGCTGACTCCCTACGTCTGGCACCGACGGTCTGGTTGGCGGATTTTAAGAGCGTGCGTAATGATGATACAACTTTTGGAAAGTCGTTTATCTGTAGACACTGTATTAACTGACGACGTTTAGGGTTAGGGTTAGGGTTTGGGTTAGAGTTAGGGTTAGGGTTATGGTTAGGGTTAGGGTTAAGGTTAGGGTTAGGATATTAACTGACGACGGTGATACGTAGTACTTTCTCTGTATATGGAGATTTATTCACATGTTAACATAAAACCTCTCGAGGAAAATTATTATCATAATAATACACTTACACACACACACACACACACACACACACACACATATATATATATATATCAACATAGTAAACCCCAAACAATGCAGGTCGCCACTGTAGACGTAAGGGGCTACAGAGAAAAAGGGTGAGCGTTATTCTTTCTTTTTTTTTGGGGGGGGGGGCAACCTAAATTAAGAGCTGCGCAGCGAGATGTCTGTTTACATTAGTTTTATATTTCTGCATGTCATAATCGTCAGGTAAACAGAGAGCAAGGAGGGAGTTCCAGAGTCCAGCAGCACGAGGAAAGAAGCTTTTGGAGTAGAAAGGTCTTCGGCATCTGGAGACTTACACAGTGAATGGATGGGGTTTAGCAGATTGTCGGGTTGGTCTAGTGAATTTACGTCGTGGGGATACCAGGGCAGCAAGCTTATCAGAACACAAACAATTGAAGTACTTGTAAAACAGGCACAACGGAAGCAACATCGCGGCGATGTGACAGGGGCTGGAGCTTGGTGTATCGTACGTACATTATCATTTTTCACACGCATTAAAAATGAGATCGTCCGATGAGCAAAGATGGCTTTGGTAATCAACCTGATATTGCTATAGTAAACAAATTCGACTTTACCCATTTTAAAATAAGTCTTATATAAGAGGGATGTTGTACGTCCGTTCGTCTGATTGTCCATCAGTCTGTATGTCTGTATGTCTGTCACATTTTTGTAAGCGTAACAAATACATTGCGGAATTTGACTAATTTCGAAATATCCAAGATCTTCAGAAATGGAAGAAATTGCATCAAGTTATAAATTCTCAACAAATTAAGCGGATGCCATGTCTCGAAATCAAAACCGAAACCTTGTGAGCTTCAGCCTAACGTTCTACCAACTGAGCTATATGCACTTTCGTATAAATGGATCTTAAAACATCCCATAAGAAAATAATTTTAGC
Source organism: Sepiola atlantica (assembly GCA_963556195.1). Lineage (NCBI taxonomy): Eukaryota > Metazoa > Mollusca > Cephalopoda > Sepiida > Sepiolidae > Sepiola > Sepiola atlantica. Next base: position 9,021,723 of record OY744528.1, on the reverse strand, counting down.
TTTGGCGTAATCTCATAGCTTTATGATGTATGTCATGTTTCAAAACATGAATAAAACATAAGCGATAATAAAAATAAATAAATAAATAAGTGAAAAAATTTAAATTTCAATTATTTTAACAGTCAAAAACAATTTATTTCGCTTTAAAAAATTATTTATGTAGTTTTTTCACACTTATATAATTATAGACAAGTAAATAGGAACACCCTCTCGTAGACAGCGAGTAAGAAGGGGACGACGCATTTCTTTAGCTAAAATTATGCGACCGGAGGAATAAGCATCTATTTTTTAGTTGTTCCAAAATTAAATTATGCTCCCCGTCGACTTCAAGAGTACCATTTTAAATAAATACATTTAGAAAAGTGGCATTGATTTCATGATTTAAAGAATAATTATTTAGCTGACAATTGTTTGTTTTTTACAGTAAGAAGACAGAGAATATTTATTGTTAAAAAATTAATTAATTTTGAATAAATGGATTAAAAAAAGAAACAAATTCGTTTTATTTATTTAAAGACTGTTTTGCTGAAATTAACAATTATTTTTTTTATAGAAGAAGAAAGTCATTTTTAATAAAATTGATCCTGACAGACATATATTATTTTTAAATGGAATATTATTATTAAGGTAAATTATACAGCTTGATATAGAAAACACCGTAGAATTTCTACGGGGTTTCGCTAGTTATTATAATTGATATAGTCGTGCTTATTTGCTCGTTTGCACACTGTATGTATTAGAGTGTGGGAAGAAAAGGAATACACATAGAGAGGATAACTAGATGCTATAGAGAAAGAGGAGTAAATTAAGAGGGTGATATAAAATACATGACGTAAATAATGAGTTAACAGTAAATGGTACATCTTGTAAGTCGCCATACCAACAAGTTTTTTGATTGAATAATGTTAATATAATTTAATTTACGAACACCAAGAGTTCTAAAGAGTGTGTTTATTTTTTGTCGGAACTGACACCCGTTTGCCAGTTGCAATGCCTGTCGATGTTCGCTTGGCATATATACTGGCCACCTTGGAGTTGACTTCAACCACTAGACCCTTATTTCTCGGAATGAGTAAGGGTTTGGCTTAGTCCTACAAGATGCACCCTCCCAGAAATAATCTATTCTTTCGGGAAGCGAGTTAGTTTATTCCTTGATGCACCTCTGTAATGCCGACGAGTTCGTTCTCGGCTAGTTTTATATCCGACCAGAGTGCCTCTTTGGGGAGCTGGTTTGTGCAACATATTACTGCAGTGATAAGAAAGTAAGTAGCAACTGACATTTCCGTTGATTGATCAGGAAACCTCACTAATTTCTGTTGAATTTAACACAGACGGTAATTGTAGCGGAAAGGTTGACTCAACACCTGGGAAATTATCTTAATAGACAAAACATCGCTATTTTAACCGGTAAAAACTTATTAAAATACATTTGAATTTATATTTGTCCAATAACTGGACGCTAGTTTGGAACTTTGCTCTGATCAGTACGATTGTGTGGGATTGTCCGAATATGACGATTGATCGTAGCAAGTACAAACTGGAGAGTGTATGTGAGAGGCGTGTATTATAGGTTATCAGAAAGAGGCAAATTAAGTGAATGATTACACGTGCAATAAAGACAGCTACACGCTATTTCGACTGGAGTCAAGACAGAGTGGCTGTGGCTGGAAAGATGGACGAATAGAGTACCAGAGAAAATTCAAGAAATACTAGTCGAATTTCTGCACTATAATATTAAACCGCTGATAACTATGCTTGGTTGATTGCACATTGAATGTTTTAGATGGTAGTAGGAAGGGCCAATGATACACGTAATTGTTCAATGAAGTATATATTGAGATGAGAAAAAGTAGAGTGGGGGAATATATAGTAGTAGTCGTAGTAGTAGTAGTAGTAGTAGTAGTAGTAGTAGTAGTAGTAGTAGTAGTAGTAGTAGTAGGGCTAATAGTAGTGGAGGAGTAATAGAAAGAGATTAAGATGATAAATAAATAAAAGACGTAAATAAAGAAGAAAAGGAAAGAGAGAGAGAGTTAAAAGTTGACGTTACTAAATAAATTATAAAGGTAGAAAAGAGAAAAACTAAATGCGTATATAAATGTACAATGTACCATCGTTGACACGTTATCGCTACATTAAAATCAGCCAGTAACTTAATCCTGAACCTTCCGGATACATTTATAAAATCATCCACTTTAAAAGTACATGCAAACACAGAAGGAACTCACCGCCAATCTTTCAAATGTAGAAGAAATTTTCGAGATTTTGACGAATTATAATTATCTCATAATAACCTATCTTTTACGAATTATTATTATCTCATAATAACCTATCTTTGACGAATTATAATTATCTCATAATAACCTATCTTTTACGAATTATAATTATCTCATAATAACCTATCTTTGACGAATTATAATTATCTCATAATAACCTATCTTTGACGAATTATAATTATCTCATAATAACCTATCTTTGACGAATTATAATTATCTCATAATAACCTATCTTTGACGAATTATAATTATCTCATAATAACCTATCTTTTACGAATTATAATTATCTCATAATAACCTATCTTTGACGAATTATAATTATCTCATAATAACCTATCTTTGACGAATTATAATTATCTCATAATAACCTATCTTTTACGAATTATTATTATCTCATAATAACCTATCTTTTACGAATTATTATTATCTCATAATAACCTATCTTTTACGAATTATAATTATCTCATAATAACCTATCTTTTACGAATTATAATTATCTCATAATAACCTATCTTTGACGAATTATAATTATCTCATAATAACCTATCTTTGACGAATTATAATTATCTCATAATAACCTATCTTTTACGAATTATAATTATCTCATAATAACCTATCTTTTACGAATTATTATTATCTCATAATAACCTATCTTTTACGAATTATTATTATCTCATAATAACCTATCTTTGACGAATTATAATTATCTCATAATAACCTATCTTTTACGAATTATAATTATCTCATAATAACCTATCTTTTACGAATTATAATTATCTCATAATAACCTATCTTTGACGAATTATAATTATCTCATAATAACCTATCTTTGACGAATTATAATTATCTCATAATAACCTATCTTTGACGAATTATAATTATCTCATAATAACCTATCTTTTACGAATTATAATTATCTCATAATAACCTATCTTTTACGAATTATAATTATCTCATAATAACCTATCTTTTACGAATTATAATTATCTCATAATAACCTATCTGTCCGCTTTATTGCATCTTCCACAGTTTTCTTTTCATTTATTGATTCTCGAGCTATGATTATAGTTTTAAATAGAAAATCCAATTGACAACAACAAACTTATAATTTAAATTCAAATGTATAAATATCGCCCAAGAATATATGCTCACTTAAGATAAATACACTATTACATTGCTTAAATTGTACAGTTAATTCAACTTTATTCGTCTTTAATGTTATAGATATGTATATATATATATATATATATATATATATATATTTATATATATATATATATATATATATATATATGTATATATATATATATATATATATATATATATATATATATATATATATATATGTATATGTGTGCGTGTGTGTAAATCTAGGCAGCATCTTCTCTTGCAGGCAAGTATTGTTGAATATAAGAGACAACTCATGTCTAGATATCCTTTGGTAGATCCTTTCAATAGTCCAAATTAGGATCTTAGTTTCGGAGGGGAATTGACTGATGAATTTGCCATTGTTTGGATTTGTCTCCCAAGTACTTTCGGACCCATCTGGGTCCATCTTCGGGGAATGAGGTTTATCAGGTATAGACCATGTGTTAGTATTTATAGAAGGTTTTTGTCGGGAATTATGTACTAACCATAATACTAAGATAAGCTTAATCACCCAGAATTCTTCACTCAAGTAGTAACCCTCTATTAAATGCGAAAAACTAGCGGGGGGGGGACTGTCTCTAACAACGAAGATATTTTATATAGTTACCTAGACATGGTTCCAAATATCGAAGGGAGCTATTAAATATTTATTTATTTATTTATTTTATTTTATTTTTTATAAAATGATTTTTAAATACCTCATTTTTAAGTAATATGAGGATTCAAAAGTAGTTTAAGGACATTTAAACTTAAAGTTAATCGTGATTACGTTTTAAATCTCGTTCGCATTGTCATGTGAATACCGACAAGCACCAATGTCAATATATATATATATATATATATATATATATATATATATATATATATATATATATATATATATATTAGTATTTCATGTATCCACATAAAATTTTATAAGGAGATATAATTTTTTATGTATCAATTTTCAGTATTTACTTCAACAGTGCTCGATACGTAAGTAGAGCTAGATAGTAAGCTATGAAAATATATTAGTGTGTAGCTTGATTGCCATAAATATATTTTCATAGCTTACTATATATATATATATATATATATTCTAGAGATAAAAGATGAGAATAAAAAATTGTAAAGATACAATATTTATTAGAACATCAAAAGTTCAAAGCAAGGAGTTTCATATCCTTAATCCATGGATTTTCAAAGATAAACTCTTTTCATCAGAGGATAGAAAAAAAATTGTCTAGAATTGATTGATCTATTCAATATATTGAGCTTTATATTATCACGAAAGATGATAGATTATTATTAAACAATAATTCAATTATCTTTAATTTAATTCAGCATTTAAATATTATATATATATATATGGGAAGAGAAGGGTGAAGGTAATCCGACGTGATGGGAAAATGAAAAAGGAAAACCAAAAAAATGGATGTTTTTTATGTGTACATCAACGTTTCGTCTTTATTTATAAGACTTCATTAGGATGATAAAATAGAGAAAAATGTGATGTATCTGTACTTGCATGACATTTTTCTCTATTTCATCATCCTGATGAAGTCTTATAAATAAAGACGAAACGTTGATGTACACATAAAAAACATCCATTTTTTTGGTTTTCCTTTTTCATTTTCCCATATATATATATACATATATATATATATATATATATATATATATATATATATATATATATATATGTGTGTGTGTGTGGGGGGGGCATGTATGTGTGGTGTGGGTGTGTGTAGTGACAGCGACTCTCGCTTTTATGCGATTTTATAAAAACCTTTGGGGCAGGAAATCCTCCCTAGAATTGACAGGAATACTATTTCGCCAGATCTCGAATAATGTATTTTTGAACGTCGGACAGTTATGCAAAGTTGAACTGGGCATCAGGTCCATTTGGGAGCCGAGAATTGACAGTATAGAATGACGAATGAGTCGGAGATCCTAAGGACTGATCCAGCGAATCAAAACGATTCATTTTAGTTGCGTAATCGATGTGACTTGGATGGAATCAGTTTCAGCAGAATAATCCTGAAATGCAGTGACACGCCGTCAGAAGAAATGGATGTTACTTCAGATCAATTACTTAGGTACGACGGAGGGGTACGCGGTAGAGCTTTCGACTCATTCGTGTTCTGCATTAGGAAGTCGCGCGAAAAATAAGCCCAGCTAAAATTTCCCAGAATGTCGGAAAGCACAATTTGACGAGTTTTAATACGAACGTGTCCTTCCTTAGTATGTAGCAATTACCAGGGTTTTTTTTGTGTTTTCTTATTTAACATAGTTCACCCCAAACAAGGCAGGCCGCCACTGTAGACGTAAGGGGCTACTGAGAAAAAAAAAAGGGGAGAAGGTTTTGGGGTCAACTTAAATTGGAAGTTGCGCAGCAAAGTGTCTGTTTACATTAGTTTTAAATTTCTGCATATCAGTAACGTCAGGAAAACAGAGAGCAGGGAGTGAGTTCCAGAATCCAGCAGCACGAGGAAAGAAGCTTTTGGAGTAGAAAGCTCTTCGGTATGTGCGGACCTCCACAGTGAATGGATGGGATTTGATTCGATCCTTTCAGTCACGTGTTTATGTAAGTAAATATATTGGAATAACTGAAGTACACATTTATTTTATGGGTGTCGCTCCAGACAAGGCATGATGCCACTTGATGTAAGGAGCTTAAAAAAGTAAATGTTCATCAGCAACTGGTGTATATTATTTGTTAAGATTATTGAACCCTGTTCTTTTGAGAGAGGTTTGCACACCAGTTTGATCCTTGCGATCAGCTTGCCTATGGTGTAGCAGGCGTTATGGTTGATGTCTTTTTCAAAAATGAAAGATGCGTCCTCCAGGTTCAAGCCGTGGTGTAAGCTTAGAGCAGCCATTTTGAGTGAGCTGCATTCGGTAAAACATCTACTAAGATGTGTATTTATAACTTTTAGAATACATCAATGATTAGTCGCGAGATTACATTTCTCTTTCCCTTCCAAAATCTGTCGAATTTGTCCTTAACACCGGTATGCATATATATGTACATCAATAAATGCGAAAGTTTTTTTTTTCATTCATCACTACTAGATTACCATCAAAACGGGTTACTGTTATTTAAATCAATAATACAACATTTTATTTACCTCCCCAGGAGGTTAGACACAAGGCCAGTTTTATTTTACTCCCACAAGGTAAGATTTGACCCAAGGTCGGGTGAGGAAAGTGAGACTTGAAAAGCCAGCGCCCGAGAAGGTGATAACTCTGGCCATTAAAAATTGCCTCAGATGCCCCGTCGGCATTCCCCGGTGAGGGTGCCTCAGGCAGTAAGCAATAAACTTACTCCTCCCCAAAGAGGGGAGGCAAAGCCTGGGAGAGTGGACCTCCTAGAACTTCACAGGACAAACCCATATACCGGTGTAAATCAAGCCCCGAGGGCCAAGACGATACCAGTTTATGGGGTGTAGTATTCAGCAGAACAAAGGCCGATCACGAAAACAACATAGAATTTTTAAATACTCTATATATAGTAGAGACGAACGATCTAAAGACAGTCATTGGAATGGCTAATTTGTATATCAATTTTTCTAAACAGTTCATAACGAATTGATATGTGATCCTATGAATTTCTAATTTTATTCTATCATTTTCTCTACATAAGTGCAATAGTTTCGTCGATATTAACCGTAACAAATTAAAATGATTTAATAAAAGAATGGTTAACTTCAGACAAACTATTCTTAAGATCGCTCGCAAGAATTCTTACCGTACTTATCATAAGCGGGAGAGAAGAAATGAGGGAGAAGGTAGCTGGCTAGCATGCAAGCTAATGACTGCCTATCTGTCTGTCTCCCTATTTCTCCCTCTCCCCCTTCCCCTTCCCCTCTCTCTCTCTCTCTCTCCCTCTCTCGTTAACGACACCGTAGTATTTTTTATTGTTTTTAAATGCACGTCTAATGTTACTGTGATGTTATAAATAAATACTACACTTTGATCTCAACCAAAACGCCAAGTAACTAGGGAGCATATATTTGCTAGTATATAATATATATATATATATATATATATATATATATATATCTTTTCTTTCATTCGCCCTTAACGATACCGATAAAACATTAACTGAAGTATTGTTATTTCAAAAAAATTAATCCTGAAGACGACTAAGAAAGTAGAAAGCGCTCGAAAAAATGGCCAAATTAAGAACAATCGGGAAAATACTCTACGGATTGCCATCTGAAACCAGAAGGATAGCTCGGCGGTTTGAGAACCTCACGAAGAATATTTACAAACGAGAAAGTTCCGTGACGTTCCACAACGCTTGCTTAGATATATATATATATATATATATATATATATATATATATATATATGTGTGTGTGTGTGTGTGTGTGTGTGTGTATCTCTCTTTCTCTCTCTCCCTCTCTCTCTCTCTCTCTCTCTCTCTATCTATATATATATATATATATATATATATATATATATATATTTGTTTATGTATTCAGTTTACTTATTTTTGTTGTTATTGTTTGGGATGGAGTGTCAAACCAGATGCCAGACATTCATCCGTCATTTCAGGGACACTAAGCGAGAAATCTTTTTATGATTTTAACCACCCCTTTAAGTGCAATTGTTTGTGCATGTATTGCACTTAATTCACCGGGTGTATTGGCCATGTAGTTTTTGACATTCTTTTTCATGAGCCCGCTTGCTTCTATGATTACTGGAATGATGGAGATGTTTCTTATGTTCCTGTTTCGTTTCGTGTCTTACATTAACCCTTGATATGCGTTTGTGTGTGTTACATTACGTCTGTATTTCTCTGCTACGATTACCATATCTATTCTATTGAGCTATAAATAGTTTTGTGTCGCAATGTTTTTCAAAGACCCACAGAATGTTTATGTTTATGATACCTCGTCGGAGAATTGGGTTATTGGTTGATCTCGTCGCTAACCCCATAACATGAATAACTCGCAGTTTATATTAAGAAACATTTGTTGAAACACAGTTGCGACACAATAATATCTACAGAACAAATAAAATAATTATGTTGCTCTTTTTTGGAGCAAAAAGATAATTTGAAAAACTTGACTGGTGCTAATTCTGAGGTATATTATGATTGTTATTTCTTTGAAATTGTATATATACCTTTGTTATTCGTAGAAGATTTATTTAGATAGAAATTAATATTTTCTTTTACATCGTTTTCTTCGATCAGTGTGTTTTGGGTGGTTTGTTTTACGGCATATCAACTATATTTGGGTCATTTAATGCCGAATCAAGTTGTCGAATGGTATTTTATGGGTAAGGCGATTTCATTTTTTAATTGATAATATGCTCTAAAAAGCTTTGTTTACTTTAATACATTTATATTTTTATAGTTTTAACAGCGTGTCAAAACTTAGGGTTATTTTATTTATGGAAATGGGGGGGGGTCCCCTTTCTATTTTAATTTATATATATGTAAAGTTTTTTTTATTATTCTTTGGTGGAGTCCGATTTTTTTGAAGTATGATAGTAAGATGTGAGGATTGTTTTTTTCAAAAAGATCTTTAATATTTTTTTCTTTATAGTAGTTATTTCTTATTGTTGTAATCAGTTGCCAATTTATTTCTGTTTTTACCCCTTGAACGTATGTTCTTTTATAGCTCTGTTCACTCAACATTGATTAACTAACAAACAACAGTTGTTTCGTACTTTTCTATTAATGTACGATTGGTCAGTCATCAAAGTCGTTAGTCCACACATGTCGAAGAAGAATTCAGTCAAGTCACACTATAACATTTTGGCCAGTTGATGGTACTAACACTCGTCCGATGTTAGACAATGAATCCTTGATATTTTAAACTATGTATTTGTCCACCTACATCAGTTAAATAACATCATTATTTTGAACCATTTTAACGGCGAAAATCATTTATCCAAGTGGGCCAGTTCAAATCATTTGACACAGTGCGCCAGTTCAAATCATTTGACCCAGTGCACCAGTTCAAATCATTTGACCCAGTGCGCCAGTTCAAATCATTTGACCCAGTGCGCCAGTTCAAATCATTTGACCCAGTGCGCCAGTTCAAATCATTTGACCCAGTGCCCCAGTACAAATCATTTAACACAGTTCGCCAGTTCAAATCATTTAACACAGTGCGCCAGTTCAAATCATTTGACCCAGTGCACCAGTTCAAATCATTTGACCCAGTACGCCAGTTCAAATCATTTGTCCCAGTGCGCCAGTACAAATCATTTGTCCCAGTGCGCCAGTTCAAATCATTTGACCCAGTGCACCAGTTCAAATCAGTTGACCCAGTGCGCCAGTTCAAATCAGTTTACCCAGTGCGCCAGTTCAAATCATTTGATCCAGTGCGCCAGTTCAAATCATTTGATCCAGTGCGCCAGTTCAAATCATTTTCAAATGACTTTTTAACAGTAATAGGTTATTCGAACTTTTACAGGCTTTTGCTGTACAACCTCTAATTTGAAAATTAAAATATTTCTGATGTGTATGAATTTAGATAAAATATCTTTGAATTTCTATTTCTTCGTAAATTTACAGACATTTTCTAAGAGTCAAAAACGTATTATAGATTTTGATAGAATTAGAATAAGGATTCTAGACATAAGGTTTAGAAGCATTAAATATTAAAATTAGTGCAAACTTGTTCTATATCGGGAATTGATTTTATCCGTACTGAGACGGATATTTTTCTAGTGTGTATATATATATATATATATATATATATATATATATATATATATATATATATATATGTGTGTGTGTGTGTGTGTATATATATATATATATATATATATGTGTGTGTGTGTGTGTGTATATATATATATATATATATATATATATATATATATATATATATTTATATATTTATATATATATATATATATAGAGAGAGAGAGAGAGTGAGAGAGAGAGACAGGCAGACAGACAGACACGGAGAGAGAGAAAGAGAGAGAGATGTGCATATCTAGGCAGCATCTTTTCTGGGAGGCAAGTATTGTTAAATATAATAGACAACTTATGTCTGGATATCCTTTCCATTGTTCGAATCAGAATCTTAGTTTGGGGGGGGGGGGGAGTTAGACTCGGATCGGTCTAGAGGTACTTGGGACACAAATGAAATCTATGGCAGATTCATCGGCCAGCCTCCCCCCCCCCAGAAACTAAGATTCTTATTCGTACAATGGAAAGGATCTACGAAAGGATATCCAGACATAAGTTGTCTGTTATATTTAACAATATATATGTTTAGCTTAAATATCTATACATGTGAATAAATATATGTTTGAACGAGAGTGGGGATAATCACTTATATATAGGTATATATTTATTTTCATACTTTCTTAACATTGAACAAAACAACTAAAGAGAGTGGATTTTAGCTCTTTGCATCCCGGATTTTTCAAAGAAATATTCTTCTCGTCAGAAGGCTAAGTTGATTTGGAAAAATAATAATCAACTTAAAATATGTTTTGAAAATAATATTGAGTTATAGTATGAGTTATTTCTCGAATGAAAAATAACTTTTATAAAACTGTAAAATAAAGAAACAGTTATAGTTCCAAGCATATTTTCAAAATTAAGGAATAAATTGAAAATATTGAAAATTAGATAGTATTTTCTTTTTCTTTTGTGTCTTTTTATTTTTTTTAATGAGTTCACCATCAAGAAGGCAACTGCTACTGCATTGGTTTTTAATCGTTGAATGACGGTACAGTCGTGGAAACAGGGAGCAGGAATTGAGTTCCAAAGGCCAGCAGCTCGAGGAAAGAAGATATTGGAGTAGAAGGCTCTCCGGCATCTGGGAACCTTCACACTGAATGGATTGGATTTATCTGAGTGTCGGGTTTTTCGAGCGTATTTACGTCGACGGAGCACCAGAGCAGCAAGTTCATCGGAACACATTCCATTCTAGTACTTGTAAAACCAGCACAAGGATGCAACATTGATGTTGTCAGCAATTTTACCCATCTCAGACACAATGTCATCAGGGAGGTCGTTTATGTAAATCAAGAACAGTAAAGGTTCAAGGATCGATCCCGGGGTAAACCTTCATGTATGTCATGTTGGTTGGATGAACGTTCATTACGGACAACCTGGATCTTTTTGGGGGGGATAGGAAAGAAACAATTATATAAAATATTCGTTCAGTACCATATGAATTAATTTTATAAGAAGACCTTTATGCCAGACCTTTTCAAAGGTTTTTGATATATCAAGCGCTAAATCCCTTACTTCACCTCTCCTGTTAAGTGTATGGTATATGCATTCCGAGTTGACCGTTAGGATATCCGCAGTAGACCGTGCTAGCCTAAATCCATACTGATGGTCAGAAATAAGTAAAGCATGAACGAGGTGACGGACTATCGCTAGTTTGATTAAGGATTCAAAGGTTTTAGCGACCAGCAGGAGTAACTGATTAGGCGATAGTTCTGAGGCTAAGTTCTATCTCCAGTATTCTTGAAGACTGGTACCACAGAGGCAATTTTCCAGCTACCAGGGAAGTAAGATTCTGCAAGGCATTTGTTGTAGAGTTTGGAGATGGCAGAGGCCAGTTCAGTATATTTAATTAAAGAATCTTTATTACTATTACTGGTGTAAGATCAGACCCACAGGCTTTGGAGGTGTCAAGTTTTTTTATGATGTCCCGGACCTGAGATTGGGTGATTGTTAGGTAATCAAGTGTGGCTTTAGTCCGCAATAGGAAATTTGGGAGAGAGTGGTTTGCGGAGTCCAAAGTGGAGTTTAAAGCGAAACGCTGGGCAAGTAGTTCAGTTTCATTAGTTTCCCTGCAAATGACATCATAGTGGTTGGATAGCAGGGGATTGTGTATTACCCATTATTCACCACACTATTGAAGATTTTCTAGAAATCGCAACTAGCTTGTTTCTGTGAGACAATGCGTTTTCTGGTCATCTCTGTAAACATCGATATAGCTTTGTCTATTACAGTCTTACAATGATTTCTTTTTTTTACTGTCAGGAAAAAGCAAGTAGCAGAAGTACATCTGAGAGTTTATCGAGTGGCAGTTGATCTAAGATATCAAAACTGTAATAGAAAATAAAACAAATATCCAGAATGATAAAAAAATATTAATGTAAGTGATACACAGCGAAAACAACTTCCGAGCCGGAAAATTATGAGAGTGATCTTAAAATTTCGGTTAAATGTCTGAAAAAATAGTAACGATAATGTAAACAAACGCTAACTTCAAATAAAATAATATAAGATGAATTTGAAATGCACTGTAAAAGAGTGAAATCAAAAGATTATCTGGGAATGTTGAATGTGAAAAACGAAATATGTTTAAATTATAATTACAATGTAAAAAGGAAAATGTATATATAATTAAATAACATATATATATATATATATATATATATATATATATATATATATATATATATATATATATATGTGTGTATATATATATAATAATAATAATAATAATAATCCAGGTTAAACATCCACAGGGTAGTAATCCAAAGAATTTTAACCGGGTTTATAAAAAGTGCTCGATATCCAATAGAGCTTTTATATATAATCATTTTTATTTGCACATACATGTACAAAATCTGCGACTTTAATATTCTGATTCTTAACGGTCCCAACAACGTGACTCCCTAAATTTTGAAATTTAAATTTCTTTTCTTTTTCTTTCTTTCTCCATTTCATTCTTCCCAAATATGATCTAGGGTTAAGATCGGATTCTAACTCTGCCTGATGAGATCTCAGTGTGTAATAGCTGTTGATCGATAACATCGACATGTCAGTGTCGCAGATTTTGTCTGCGCAAATAAAAAGAATTATATATATATATATATATATATATATATATATATATATATATATATATAATTGAAATATAAGCCAAATTAGCAATACAAGATTAATTTTTTTTCTTACATTAATCCTATTGATTACGGAATAAAATTCCTTCTTCAGGGGTGACCAGTATTGAGTCATTTTTTTTTGTTTTTTCATCAAAAAACAAGAATAAAGAAACTTATTTCTTTGTTAATTTGATAAACGTTTTTGATGGTACGACGTCATCGCCTTGCTGTTATGAAATGGCGGGTAGGATTCAAAAACCGGTGTCGAACGAGAGATGCGTTGGCACGCTGTCGAGTAATGTGTGTGTTTATCGTTCAAGTTTTAAAGTATTGCATGGAAAGTTAATAAAATTTAAATATGAGCCAAATTAGCAATACAAGATTAATTTTTTTTTTTTTCTTACATTAATCCTATCGATTACGGAATAAAATTCCTTCTTCAGGGGTGACCAGTATTGAGTCATTTTTTTTTTGTTGTTTTTTCATCAAAAAACAAGAATAAAGAAGCTTATTTCTTTGTTAATTTGATTAACGTTTTTGATGGTACGACGTCATCGCCTTGCTGTTATGAAATTGCGGGTAGGATTCAAAAACCTTTTTTTGATGAAAAAACAACAAAAAAAAATGACTCAATACTGGTCACCCCTGAAGAAGGAATTTTATTCCGTAATCGATAGGATTAATGTAAGAAAAAAAAATTAACTTTGTATTGCTAATTTGGCTTATATTTCAATTTTATTAACTTTCCATGCAATACTTTAAAACTTGAACGATAAACACACACATTATATATATATATATATATATATATATATATATATGTATATATATATATATATATATATATATATATATATATATATATATATAAGATATAAAACTAGAAGTATAATGTATACTTTTAACTTTGAACCTATCATGAAATACATTATGCTCGATATTTTTGTTTATGGAAGTTGCTCCAGACAAGGCATGAAGCCACTTGATGTAAGGAGCTAAAGAAAGACTACTTTAAAGTAAAAAACTGGCAAATAATAAGTGTTAGATGGATATATTCCTACCTAGAAAACAGTAATACTTCCCCCTTTGTCAGAAACATCGCTCATAGAATGTAAGAACTAAAAATCAAAATAAGGGAAGCGAGAGTTACGAGGCTGCCGAAAGTAAACCCAAGGTCCATTTTTTCTCTCCTATATATACGAGATAGAGCAATGATATAAACAAATGAAAGAATTGAAAAAAATGTTAAAATAACAAATATATTACGTCTTCAGTTATTCAAAACAAGGTATATTTAATTAAAAAAATCTTTATTCTTCCTCCCTTAAGCCATGGCTTTTCAAAAAATTCATTCTTATCATGACGTTTAACAATTTCATTCTTTATGAATCGTCTAACGGTGAACTTTTTTCTTTCAATTTTAAACCTTTTTTTTATCTGGACATTTTCTATATTTTCCTTAAAATTTATATAACACATTTGCATTTACACCTTTTAAAATTATGACTTTTAGTATATCTTTTGCCGACTTATCTATTTCTACTCCTCTGACGATAAGAATCCATTCTTTGAAAAGCCATGATTTAAGGAAGGAAAAAATAAATATTCAATTGAATATACGGTGTTTTTAATAATCGAAGACGTAATAGATTTATTAGTATCACGTCTTTTATTTCTCTTCTTTCATTTGTCTCTCTAACCCTCTACCTCTCTCTCTCTCTCTCTTTCTCTCTCTAGCTCTCTCTCTCTCTCTCTCGCTATATATATATATATATATATATATATATATATATAGCGTTGAGCACTGTTTGACAGTAATAATAATAACGCTTTGCCCGACTCGCCGGATAAATGTATCTCAATTTCAATCCTTGTCTTTGTTAATAATCGGTAGCCGTGTGGCCCGAGCGTTCGTCTTATTATTATCGCCTGAATTTATGATATGTGTTCGATCCCATACGACTGCCTACAACAACCACTCCTGCACTGATGAGGGGCAAAAGCCTGATACAATATCGTCTGTAGGTAATAAACACATTAATATTTAATTAAAAAATATGTATAGCATATATATATATATATATATATATATATATATATATATATATATATATATATATATATATATATATATATAAATAAAATATTTGTTATTGTTTATTATCTATGTACGTATACGTTTCGTCCCTTTTTCAATAAGGACTCATCAGCATAGGGATATGACTATTCACTACCGTATATATATATATATATATATATATATATATATATATATAGTATAAAGAATAAAGTATTATCGTGTAAGGTGTACGTCTAGATATCAACCGTTAGACAAAAAATTACTTTGTATATTAAGTTACTAATATTCGCCTTATTCTAAATATGGCAACGTCTTCCAGGTTTGCTATGACAGTCTATTTGTTCAGTTATGTTAATAGCATGATAGAAAAATACTAAGCGAAAACAAGATATGCTGTCAAATGTGTGATCTAATTATATATATATATATATATATATAAATATATATTTATTTATTTATTATATCTCTCTCTTTAAATATATATATATATATATATATATATATATATCTATAGTGTGTGTCCGGTTGTACATGAAAAGAAATCAGATAAAGTGCTCGATCATATAAGAGAGCTAATATAATTTATTTAGATACTGTATATTAACAATGACACCATTCCCTGTCAGGCGTGACTACAATCGTTTCAGCTTGCCGATGATTCCACTGGGCACTAAAGATGTCTAAATCTGCCCTTTTGGATGAAACCGCGGTACATTGCTGAATCATGTAATATACAGTATCTAAATAAATTATATATATATATATATATATATATATATATATATATATATATATATATATATATATATATATATTGGGTTATATTTATTTCTTTATGGTCAGGAATTTCTTATCAAACGTCTACCATAACAGCAAATACAGAAGATTAAACACTTATAATAGTATTTTTTTACTGACACCTACACTCATATGTATACATATATAAACTGTGTTTATACAACACACACATATTTATTCTTTTTATCAAATTAGAAAAACAAACGCGGTCATACATCAATGATTATGGGCTGATAGAAGCTCACGATCTCAGAAGGAAAAAAAGTAAAAAAAACGCAAAAACTCTTTGGTTTCAAATCTGTCTTAAAAGAAATTAATCTTGAAAAAGAGTTGATTGTAAATTGACACTAAAATAGATCAAAAGAAAAGCCAGGAAAAGACATCATACGACCGGAAACATGATGGCGGACACAATGACGAGCGTCGCATAAAATCGTTTCGTATCTTTTGTTCGTAAAAGAGTGAAATGCAATGAAACTCACATCAACAACAAGTTGAGTTGATTATCTGTCATTAAAATTGAAAAAAATATATAATCAGAAAACGAGATAAAAACGTATTTATTTTTAAAAACGAACGAAAATGGTTGAATTCCACTAAATAAATAGAAATGTTTTTTGTTCAAATATGTTTATTTTTATTTAGTTATTGTTTTGTTTTAACTCTAGGAACTGGACGTGTTTTCTTCTTTTCTTTCTATGTATGTAACATTACAGGGCGAATATAAGAAAGTTGTACTATAGCACCTTTAAGAAAAATAGTTTACTTTCATTAGATAATTCGAATTTATGAGACTTTCTCATTAAAATTGAAAAAATATATAATCAGAAAACGAGATAAAAACGTATTTATTTTAAAAAAACGAACGAAAATGGTTGAATTCCACTAAATAAATGGAAATGTTTTTTCTTCAAATATGTTTATTTTTATTTAGTTATTGTTTCGTTTTAACTCTAGGAACTGGACGTGTTTTCTTCTTTTCTTTCTATGTATGTAACATTACACGGCGAATATAAGAAAGTTGTACTATAGAACCTTTAAGAAAAAGAGTTTACTTTCATTAGATAATTCGAATTTATGAGACTTTCTGTAGATTTTGACCCGTTGTCATTGTATGCTAGTTCACACGAGACACCCAAAAGAAAACACGTATAATATTTATATTTTTTGTTTTAGAATATATTTCTTTTTTTATTAATGCGAGTACACTATAAAAAAGTGCGATTGTGGCTCGTGGTTTCTTCAATAGGTAGACTGTACTCGAATCTCTTCGAAGACATGTATGTGTCTACGAATGAACTACGGTGGACTGCCGTGTGCTTGTGTATCTATATTCTTGCTTGTGTAAATGCCTCCATCTTTTTGTCTATTTTCTCTCGTATTTTTTCTGTCTTTTGATTTTTTATATCGATTTCTTTTGCTTACGTAACGATTGACGCAATTAAACATACTTCGTATTTCCCTTGTTTCCAACAAGGCTGTTTTGCTGATACACTCTAGAATTCATATACACTCCAATTTGAGACTAACGTGAAGTTTTAATATTTTTGATAATTCCAAGTCTTGCGTCCTTCGTCGGTAATGTTCTGATTAAATTACGTCTTCTTCCGCTATCGTGTTATATTTCAATTATTTTTATTATATCTCTCCTTTTTATATATTATTTTCATATTGAATACTGCTATCTTTACCATGATTGTTATGTTCACAAAATTTCGGTAGTTGTACTCTCCGGTCTTCTGAGACAAAGTGTAGTTATTTCCATTGTTTACAGTTTAGGACGGTTAACCTTCGCTTGTTTTACTTCCTCTGTGATCGTATTGAGGAATGTTCCAGGGATCCCAAATGTGCAGAGTTGGACCAATCCCACGCCTTTATATTCCTCGTATCGTTCATTCGTGTGTCCTTTAGTTCCAACACCAGTGATGTCATTCATTACCCTAATTCGAATTCTTGAATCTGCACGTCGAATTCAGGAATCTGCACGGATTTCGAATGGTAAACTTTATTTAATCCACGGGTTCTGACTGCTCGCGTGTGGCCAGCCACGACCAAGTATAAGTCTGAAGTAATTTTGAATAATATTGTAATAACGCCTATACTAAGGATTGAACCTTTTACCTACAGAAGACTATTACTTAGAACTTATTATTAGTCTTAGTACTTTATCCGTTGCGCCACGGGGTGTGAAAATATCATCCGAGATGAGTACTGTAGTTAGAATAATCCAAATACAAATAATCAATTATCATCTAAAAAAAATTAGAAACAAACCTTAAAATTACAAAATAAAAAGGTATGTAAATAAATCTACAAATTACAAAAAAAGTCTGTAAAAAGTCTGTAAATAACTCTACAAATTACAAAAAAAGTCTGTAAAAAGTCTGTAAATAAATCTACAAATTACAAAAAAAGTCTGTAAAAAGTCTGTAAATAAATCTACAAATTACAAAAAAAAGTCAGTAAAAAGTCTGTAAATAAATCTACAAATTACAAAAAAAGTCTGTAAAAAGTCTGTAAATAAATCTACAAATTACAAAAAAAAGTCTGTAAAAAGTCTGTAAATAAATCTACAAATTACAAAAAAAAGTCTGTAAAAAGTCTGTAAATAAATCTACAAATTACAAAAAAAAGTCTGTAAAAAGTCTGTAAATAAATCTACAAATTACAAAAAAAGTCTGTAAAAAGTCTGTAAATAAATCTACAAATTACAAAAAAATGTCTGTAAAAAGTCTGTAAATAAATCTACAAATTACAAAAAAAAAGTCTGTAAAAAGTCTGTAAATAAATCTACAAATTACAAAAAAGTCTGTAAAAAGTCTGTAAATAAATCTACAAATTACAAAAAAAGTCTGTAAAAAGTCTGTAAATAAATCTACAAATTACAAAAAAAAAGTCTGTAAAAAGTCTGTAAATAAATCTACAAATTACAAAAAAAGTCTATAAAAAGTCTGTAAATAAATCTACAAATTACAAAAAAGTCTGTAAAAAGTCCGTAAATAAATCTACAAATTACAAAAAAAAAGTCTGTAAAAAGTCTGTAAATAAATCTACAAATTACAAAAAAAAAGTCTGTAAAAAGTCTGTAAATAATTGAAAATCCCATCGTCGTCTAATATTCTTTCTCTCTGTTTCCATTGTTAACATAATTTAACTTTTAACTGTATCATTAATATTGCTAAAAAAATAATTAGTTATTCGTTACCATCTTGCAGAAAATATCCAATCGACGTTTTTTTTTAATATTTCAAAAAGTATATTATGTTAATAGATTACTCCGTGTATGTCTGTCGAACTCAGGAATCTGGACGGAATTTCGAACGGAACCCTTTATCTAGATTCCCGAGTTCGACAGAAATATTCCCGGGTTCGAAGCGATACACCTGAAGAAGGGCGGAGATTACAGCGGCCGAAACGTTGTGATGATAACACTCAAGATGAGAAATGTAGTCTTAATAACCAAAATTATCCAAAATATCAATCCTCATCTCAAAAATTCAGAAATACTATTCTCATGTTTAATGTTATTCACACAACGTTTCGGCCGATGTAAGGACCCATGGCGTAACGAGCATGTCCTAAGTAATAACTAATTCTAAGTGGTTGAATTGCTTAAGACGTCTACATGGTCATGGCTGACGGAACGAGGGCAATCTTCCCTGTGGATTAAATAAAGGGTTCTGTTCGAAATTCCGTAGAGATTTCAAAGTTCGACATAAAGATTCCAGAGTTCGACAAGATGCTCCTGAAGAAGGTCGGCGGTTACAGCGGCCGAAACGCTGTGTTAAGAACATCTAAGATGAGAACAGTCGTCCGAATAATAAAAATAATACAAATGATTAAAAAAGGAAATAAGAAAAAGAGAGAGAGAGAGAGGAAATGAGAGAGAGATAGAAAGATCGAAGACATGAGAGAGAGGGGGTTATGAGAGAGAGAGGAAATGAGAAAGAGAGAAAGATCGAAGAAATGAGAGAGAGAGGGGATAATGAGAGAGAGAGAGAGGGGAAATGAGAGAGAGGGGAAGATCGAAGCAA
>OY744528.1:8991579-8996579 GCA_963556195.1 Sepiola atlantica | reverse complement strand
ATATATATATATATATATATATATATATATATATATATATATATATATATATATATATTAATTCGGCTGGATTCTGAGGTGAGACGTAAATAGCATTATTTGTAGCACCAAGTTAATTCCTTTCGAAAACTTGTTTTATCCTGCTCGGAATATATTTAGGTTGTCAGTAGCAAATGTTATCTACAAAATTTTAAACAGCAAAAGTTATCTATTATTACCTCCGCCAGGGAGGTTATGTTTTCTGTCGAAGTCGTATGTTGGTATGTCACTATGTTATCGATACGATCAACTGAATTTATTTGGGGATATCTTGATGAAGATCAAGGGGAAGGTTACTTTTGGCGATAATTTTTGTTGTCTTCATCGTAAAGCTCGCTCTTGGCCCCCTTTCCTTATATGACCTTGACCTGGAAAAGTCAGGTCACAGTCAAAATTTTAACGGAACGTCAACTTCTGATTTTTCTAAATTTTATGTTTTGATCTGATGACTTTTGATAACTGTAATCACCATGACAAAATGTCAGCTTCATCAGAAAAATAGTTTATTTAGTTATGCCATAACTTCAGGAATACTTCATACTAATAGTATATGGAGACATAAGGCCCGGATAAGACTTTGGCACCGCCTTGCGTTTTCAATCGGAAGTACAGCAATCTCATTACTAACATATGTTCTTGTTGCATGTAATATTTATATATATATAATGAAAACCTCAATAAATACTTTATATCGTTAGATATTTTTTTTAACATAGTTCACCCCAAACAAGGTAGGCCGTCGCTGTAGACGTAAGGGGCTACTGAGAAAAAAGAAAAGGGAAAAGGTTGGGGGGGTCAACCTAAATTTTAATCTGCACAGCGAGATGTCTGTTTACATTAGTTTTAAATTTCTGCATGTCAGTACTGTCGGGGAAACAGGGGGCAGGGAGGGAGTTCCAAAGACCAGCAGCACGAGGAAAGAAGCTATTTGAGTAGAAAGCTCTCCGGCATCTAGGGACCTACACAGTGAATGGATGGGATTTAGTTGATTGTCGAGTTGGTCTAGTGAATTTACGTCGAGTGGGCACCAGAGTAGCCAATTCATCGGAGCATAATCCATTGAAGTATCTGTAAAACAAGCACAAATATCTCGGTTACTGCGCTAGCCTTTCGTGTAAGGTTGTGAATCTTTTAAACCATCGTGGTCTGGTGCTTTCCAGTTTGTCATTCTGTTTAGGCTTGTCTTAATCGTTTCTTCATTAATTTCTGTTTCTGTTCCTTCTTCAATTTCCTGTAGTTCATCTTTCATGTATTTCAACCACTTGGCCTTTTTGTTGTGTGTTTGTGAGGCTTTTCCCATATCTTGCTCCAGTGGTGTTTTGTCTCTGTCGGATCCGGTTGTTCTGTTGTTATTCGTTCTCAGTTTAAGTTTCTGTAAAACTGACTTTCATTGTTTTCAAAGGTTCTGTTCTGTTTGTGCTGTTCCGATTTTTATATGTATCGTCTCAGTATTCCTTCTATTGCTGCTATCTTTTATTTTAGGTTTTCATGTTTCTTATTTAGTCTATCCTTGTGATTCAGATTTCTGATCTTCCATCGTTTCCTCTTTTCTTTCATTCTATTTAAGGTTTTAGCTTTTTTTTGGAGTTTAATAATCTGTGTTTCCAGTCTGATTTCCAATCCAGACTTTGTCGATCCATTCTTTTGGTCAAACTCGTGTTCTCATGTTAGTTTAATACTGATTGATTTTACCTCCGCATATATCAAGTTGTTTAGCTGTGATAGTGGCTGTTGAAATCTACATGAGTAGTCTGTTTACTTTCTTTGTTTCTACTTTTAACTTCATCCAATCTTCGTTCCTTCGGGATAGGAGTTTTGTTTTGTTCTTCCACTTCTATTGCTTCTTCTTCTCCCTGGTGAGTTCTCTGGTTTCGTAGTCTTTGTCCTCTTCAGTTCTTCTTCTTTATCTTCGTCTTCATTCTCTTTCTCCTTTTTCTTCTTCTTCTTCTTCTTCTTCTTCTTCTTCTTCTTCTTCTTCTATTTCTTCTATTTCTTCTTCTTCTATTTCTTCTTCTTCATCTATTTCTTCTATTTCTTCTTCTACCTCTTCTTCTTCTTCTTCTTCTTCTCTTTCTTCTTCTTCTTCTTCTTCTATTTCTTCTTCTTCTTCTATTTCTTCTTCTTCTTCTTCTTCTATTTCTTCTATTTCTTCTTCTTCTATTTCTTCTTCTTTTTCTATTTCTGCTTCTATTTCTTCTTCTTCTTCTTCTTCTTCTTCTTCTATTTCTTCTATTTCTTCTTCTTCTATTTCTTCTTCTTCTTCTATTTCTTCTATTTCTTTTTCTTCTTCTTCTTCTTCTATTTCTTCTTCTTTTTCTATTTCTTCTTCTTCTATTTCTTCTATTTCTTCTTCTTCTTCTATTTCTTCTATTTCTTCTTCTTCTTCTATTTCTTCTTCTTCTTCTTCTATTTCTTCTTTTTCTTCTTCTTCTATTTCATCTTCTTCTATTTCTTCTTCTTCTTCTATTTCTTCTATTTCTTCTTCTTTTTCTTCTTCTGCTTATCTTTACATAGAAGTATTAGTTTTATTTACTTTTCTTATATAGAAATAAAAAGGCTTATTATGTTGCCATCTAATTGACATACGTGTGCCTGGTATGTGCGGATAAACGCATGTACTTTAGATAAAGTGCTGGTAAAAAGTCACTCTTTCTCTAGAAACATTAAAAAATATTCGAGAGTGATTAAATTAACATTGATTAACAGGCATACGTAACTAAGAGAGAGAAATTGGTTATTTATTCAATTAATTATGAATCAACGATTATTAGAACAATTGAAACAGAATTTTCTTGAAATATACATTAAGCTGAGAATTACGGTATTTTTGTGTTATTAAGGTATATTAGAGTAACGTAAAACAACAGTTGGTAACTAACATTTATATTAGTTATTACTATATAAAAATATAAGATTATAAGGTGATATTATATATTCTGTATATATATATATATATTCAGTATTTTAGCGCTGAATACATAAGTAGAGCTTTGTAATAGTCTAAAAATGTATTAATGACAAGGAATCTACACAGAAGCGCCCATGTTTTTTTTTAACATGGTTCACCCCAAACAAGACAGAGCGCTACTTTAGACGTAAGGAGCTACTGAGAAAAAAAGAAAAGGGGAGAAGGTTGGAGGGTCAGCCTAAATTGGGATCTGCGCAGCGAGATGTCTGTTTACATTAGTTTAAATTTCTGCATGTCAGTACTGTCGGCGAAACAGGGGGCAAAGAGAGTGTTCCAGAGGCCAGCAGCACGAGGAAAGAAGCTATTTGAGTAGAAGGCTCTCCGGCATTTGGGGACCTCCACAGTGAATGAATGAGATTTAGTTGATTGTCGAGTTAGTCTAGTGAATTTACGTCGAGGAGGCACCAGAGTAGCCAATTCATCGGAGCATAATCCATTGAAGTATTTGTAAAACAAACATAAGGATGCAACATTGCGGCGATGGGACAGTGACAGGAGCTTGGTTGACAGTGAGGGACCTATTAGGTTGGCGACTCTTTTTGGACCTTGTCAAGGAGGGAGAGACTAGTAGATGATTCACCAGCCCAGATGTGGCAACAATACTCCATGGTGGCTTTGTAGAGATACAGGATAATGTCAGGTGTGAGTAGTTTACTAGCACGGTAGAGGGAGCCAACCTTCTTTGCGGCAGCTTTAGCAATGTCTTCAATGGATTTTTTCTAATTCATCCTCGCATGAAGTCATCAAGCTAAATGCGTGGATTTATTGTTTGTTATAGTTTTAATGTGCAAGCGTTTATCTTAGCTTTTTAACCAATCGGATTCCTTGTTATTATTACTTACGGTTTATTATTTCCATTTGCCAACGGCAGAACTTTTCTCAAACAAACGCCTGACTCACTTTGTTTTGAGACAACCATTTACGATCATTTTGCCGCATTTAATTTTTAATTCGTAAAATTAAAAGATGACCTTCACCTGATATAGGAGGACGAAAATGATTCATTGTTTCTATTTAGTTTGTTATCAATCATAAAAATACTATTAGTTCTATTAAACGTAGGCTTAGCAATAACTTTAGTAACGAATGATATTTAAAAATGCAAGTCACATTTACAACACAGTGTCACATAGTCCCTTTAAAAGAGGCGCGGCACAAAAAGTTTTTTTTTGTTATATAACGCTCGTGAATTAATATTCTCGTAATCGAAAACGATACGAAAGTTTATGAGAAGATTATTAAGCGGATTCAATCTTTTTTTAATTCATTTCGTAAGGCACTTTCAAGCGACATTTTTAGGGCGATTTTAAGCCTTTAAACTGTCAACCTATTACACATTAATACTCGTTAAAACAACTGTTCTTTAAACATTTCAAATTACGGATTTTTAAACATAGTTCGTTTTTTAAATTCTTACTCATTAACACAGTTCACTGAATATAGTTCATTAGGCATATCTTTCGATTATTAGTTCTGTTAAAACAACTGTTCTTTAAACATTTCAAATTACGGATGTTAAACATAGTTCATTCAACATAGTTCGTTAGGCATATTTTTCCATGTTTAGTTCTTTTCGTTTTATAGATAATGTTATGCACAAAAAAGTTACCTTACATTTTCGTTCGTCGCCTGGTCATGATCGGCGTTGCTACCGTCGGTTTCGTGGTGTCTCCTTAGCTGTGATCGGTGTTGATGATATTCGATCTGTGGATAAATTTTATCGACAGGCAGAAGAGAAACGCGGAGACGATTTTCCTCAGAGAGATTCAATCTTTTATTCGTGCGTTGCGAAAAGGGTTTTGTTTCCATTCATTCTTTCGATTCTCATTCATTCTTTTCGCTGGGGAATGCGAAGATAATTGCTCCCAGAGATTCAGTCATCATGACGAGTGATTACATTCTCGATTTCGCGCTCTCACTTCCTGAGCACTTCAGATAGATCGATCGTCCAACTCGCTGCAAAACCAGTAACTGATTTTCAAAACCTTCGTTT
>OY744528.1:8961579-8986579 GCA_963556195.1 Sepiola atlantica | reverse complement strand
GATACACAGAGACTTCCGCGTTTCATCCCCGAAGGGAATCGTCAGGCTAACATATTTTAGCCTGACGGTTCTCTTCAGGGATGAAACACGGAAGCCTCTGTGTAACTTAATTACCATATATACATGTTCATAACTAACTATCTAGCTCTTCTAACGTATCGAGCACTGTTGAAGTAAATACTGAAAATTGATACACAAAATGTATATTTTAATATAACATTTTATGTGGATACATGAAATAATATATATATATATATATATATATATATATATATATATATATATATAAAGTGGTGTACTAAACGCGAACTTTTAGGAAAGGTAAAACCTATTGTGAAGAGTATACAGCTCAATATCCAGGATAGAGCAGGTAGATATGAAGAAGAATGGAAAGGAATTAGAGAAGCAAAATTGAATTGAATTTTGATTTGGCTTTTGCTTCTCTAATTCCTTTCCATTTTTCTTCATATATATATATATATATATATATATATATATATATATATATATATATATATATATATATATATAAGAACTTGTCATAGAATTCTTCTTTAGGCAATATCATTTTTTGAGTTTATTCGTCTAAACTTAATGCAATATATTTTTTTTATTTCAGACGAATGAACCACCGACATGAAAATGGTTAATGTTATTATGTAATATCTATAGTTTGAGTCGATCAAGTACATCGACAGTATATCCAAATACCCGTGTAATCCACAGCCAACTTGAAACAATGGTTATTACGATAGGAATGTTCTACACGTCAGTGATATTTTCATTCTATCAACTGGCATAACTAACTCTATTATCACGCCCTACAAACATTTATTTTTGAAAAAAAAAAAAAAATTTTATTTGTGAACACGTCGTTGTTTTTCTTCTCCACGGAATGTAAAGTAAAAAAAAAAAAGGAAAGAAATAAAACCTAGGCAGAAGGAAAAAAACGTTTATGTGAGTACAAAGCAAGCTTGTGTCAGAATTCTTTTTTGGCATTCGGTTTTAGGTTTTTACCCGAGTTACATGAAAAACATTTTTAATCGAATACAAAGTTTTGGCAGACTTTTTTTTCAAAGTCCTAGGTTTATCTCAACAAAAAAGAATATATTCATTTCGTTTAAAACTAAAATATACTGTTTGTTCTTCCTGTGTCCCGAATGTTTATTCCCAAGTCACATGACGCTGTTGAATTAGCATTATCAAGCTGTATACACCCGATGTTGCCCGGGATAAAATGAAGTTATAACCGTTTTTAATATTTATTTGTTTGCACATTTTGAAACTTAAATAATCCAACGCCTATTATATTCTTCAATTTAAAATGAGTTATACCTCCTTGCTTTATTTCAAGGAATCATTTTAATGATATATATTGACAGTCGTCTGGGCCTGACTAAATCTATTTTAAGAAAATAAATTGTAGCAAAGTACGTTATTATATTATCAGAAAGTCCGACAAAATAACTTTATATGTTAGATTATATATATATATATATATATATATATATATATATATATATATATATACATACATACAGGGTGGTGCAAAAGTCGCGCATTGGTTTGTTTAGGTGATAGAAACTACAATATTTATAGTAATTTACTAGGCTTTTCTGATAAATAATACATTTACTTGGTAATTTTGTTGCAGTAGGTTTTAAAAATAATATCCTTTAAATGGGCACCATTTTCGGCCTCACAAAGACGGGCTCTAGTTAGGGTATTTTCCATTACAATTCTTTTGAATAACTGGCTCTAGTTCTTGGAGTTCATGTCTGATATTGTTAAGCTCTTGAATCGGTGTAGGCTTGTTCACATATACCCTTTCCTTAAGATAACCCCAAAGAGAAAGGTCAGGGGCTGTTAAATCCGGTGAACGTGAAGGCCAGTTAAAATCAGAAAATCTGCTAATTAAGCGCTCGCCAAACAATCCCCTTAAGAGCGCCATACTTTGTCGGGCAGTGTGGGCAGTAGCTCCATCTCGTTGGAACCACATTTCTGGGTTGTCCTGAACAGCTGGCCTTAAAATAGTTTCAATCATTTGTTGATATCGCTGTACAGTTATCGTCACCGCGACACCTTCTTCGTCTTCAAAGAAATATGGACCGATCACTGTTTCCGAGGTAACACCACACCATACGGTACATTTTAGTGGATGTAATTTACGCTGATGAACGGTTCTTGGATTTTCAATGGCCCATATTCTTTAGTTTTGCTTATTTACGAACCCGTTCAGATGAAAATGAGCTTCATCGCTCATTATTAGCTTATGGATGAACTCATTTTGTTATCTGACTAATTGCTGAATGTGAACAGCATAAGCTACGCGTGATTGCAAATCTGTCGGTTGTAATGCCTGTACCAATTGAATTTTGTATGGAAACAGATGCAATTCACGCAAAATTCTTTGAAGTGAGTTTCTGGACATTCCAATCTGAGTGGCTCGTCTTCGAGTTAATGTGTCTGGATTTTCAGCAATGCTATCCTCAACGAGTGCTACATTTCCCGCTGTTCGTACTGAACGTGGTCTGCCGGATCGTGGAAGATCACTGACTGAACCCTGCTGCCGAAACCGGGCTACAAGACGGTCAATTGTGGTCTGACTGGGAGATTGTCTGACATTATAATGCCGACGATAGGCTCTTTGGGTTCAGGTTATTGAACGATGGTTTCCGAAGTAAAGTTCAATAATTTTGGTTCGTTGTTCAGTGCTATATTTTTCCATGATAAATTATCAATGTTTATATATGTACTATTCTGAAAAATAAGGAGAAAATTTGATTAAATGTGAAAGTTGTTACTGATTCAAACTAATGCGTAGCTTTTGCGCCATCCTGTATATATATATTAAGATAAATGAAAGAAGAGAGATAAATATGTACGAATGACAAATCTATTTCAACTTCGATTGTTCAATGCAAAGAGTCTTCGGTAAAAACATGTTTATTTTCCTTTCCTTAAGCCAAAGCTTTTCAAAGATTAAAATCTTATCATCAGAGGACCGTATTTTTACACGCACACTCTTACTCTCCATTACTTTATATTTTTTCAAATTATGAATGTTGGCTTTTCCACTGCCAACTTATCTATCTATGTAATTACTCTGATGATAAGATTTAAATCTTTGAAAAGCCTTGGCTTAAGGAAAGAAAAATAAACATGTTTTTACCGAGTACACTTTGCATTGAACGATCGAAGTTGAAATCGATTTGTCATTCGTACATATTTATCTCTCTTCTTTCATGTATCTTTATAATTGCTCTATCTCGTATATTGAGCTTAAACTATTTCACTATATATTATATCCTCTAAAAGTATACTTTTAGTTTCATATTTTATTTTATATATATATATATATATATATATATATATATATATATATATATATATATATATATGTATATAATCAAATATGAACTAAAAGTAAACTTTTAGTAGATAGAACCTATAGTGAAATGGTTTAAGCTCAATATACGAGATAGAGCAATATAAAGGTAGAAGCAATAAGAATGATAAATATGTACGAAGGTCCAAACTTATTTCAAACTTAGATTGTTCAATGCAAGGTATATTCTTCAATAAACTAATGTGTATTGTTCTTTCCTTAAGCCAAGTCTTTTCAAAGATCGAAATCTTATCATCAGAGGAGATATACAAATAGATAAGTTGGCTGTTGAAAAGCCAAAGTTCAAAGATTTGAAAAAATATTATTAAAAACGGAGTGAAAAAGATCTTTGAAAAGCCTTGGCTTAAGGAAAGAACAATAAACATTAGTTTATTAAAGAATATACCTTGCATTTAACAATCTAAGTTTGAAATCTGGACATTCGTACATGTTTATCACTCTTATTTCTGCTACATTTATATATATATATATATATATATATATATATATCTGATGTAAAAACAACTGCCTTAGTCATACGTATTCCTCCTATTCCTTTTTTATTAACTAATTTCATGTATAGTAAGAACAGACACACTCCAAAATTACCATAACTGTTTAATACTATATATTTGTAATTTTAACACTATTGAACACTATTTACCGTGAGATAAGTAGGTTACGCAAAATATATGTTAACAAATGAAATGCGTTAGCTCAGAGTTTTGTGCACCAGGAAGTCCAGTTGATTTAAAACATGATTCATCAGGTAATTCATGGAAATAAACGTCAACTTTTTTGTTGTTTCTAAAAAGGAATAGAGAAAAAATAAAACATATATTTTGATAAAAATAGTCAGCTGCTCGGGGAACGGGGATTGTATTTAGTTTCAGCAGTGAGACAATCGAAGTAGTCGTGAGAAAAAGAGCAACGAACGCTGCAATAACCAATGAAAATAATTACATAAAAATGCATTAAAAATATTAAAGTGATTAACAATTGTACATATTTGTAGGCAGGGCATCTTGGTCCGATGGTAAAACGCTGAACTATATACGTCAGTATCGAAGGTTCGATCCTTGTCTAAGTTAGACATGCTGATGTGAGCAAGAAACACGTGTCCATGGATTACTTATATGCACGCATATAATATATATATATATATATATATATATATATATATATATATATATATATATATATATATATATATATATATATATATATTGAAAAGTCACACAATTTGAAGCGTTGGGTGGGTGGCAATAATAACGAAGATATTTTTTTATAAAATATTTAGAAAACCTTGCACAACGCAGATTATTTGTTTTTAAAAATAAATTATTTATTCATCTTAAAAACATTTTTTTTTTTTTTATAAACTTGAGTACTTTCGGTAAATCTACCATCTTCAGAAGAATATTTCTTCTTTTTCTTTTTTTTCTTTTTTCTCTTGGTTGAGATAAGTCAGGTTCATATTATATTCCAATAACCATGGTGTTATTTTATTATTTTTATTTTTTCACATTTCCAAAAAACATATTGGAAATGTGAAAAAATAAAAGTAATAAAATAAAAACTTTGTTATTGGAATATAATATGAACCTGACTTATATTAGCTTTGTTATCACTAATTGACAATCATCAAGCTGAATCTTTTAAGGAAAGTTCAAAGTAAAAGGGCACTGATAGTATATGCTAATACATATATTGTCATTAATTATATATATATATATATATATATATATATATATATATATATATATATATATATATATATATATATATATATATTAACGAAAAATACGTCTTATAAAGTTACGGTCGACTAATAATGCAATGTACTGCATCTTAATCACTAAGGAAGTAAAACAATCGAAATAGTAGTAAGTAAAAAAAAACACCGAACGCTGCAATCACCAACAAAAATAATTATATAATTATATATATATAGAAAGAGAGAGAGGGAAAGAGAGAGAGAGAGAGAGAGAGTATCAGAAGAACAGAGAGAAAGATGGATTGCTTTTCAAATAACACTTATCTACATCGCGCACGACCGCCTTCACCTTCTACGAGAAACGCGCACTGTGTCGCCTCCGCCCGCTGAAGCTGTATTTTTCTCTCCTTATAGTCATATTCAAAGGATAAATAAATTTGTATCGGAATTACAAAAATGTAAATGTGTCTCTATTTGTATGAATAAATGCGAAAGTTTGTGTTTCGTGTTTACAACAATGTTATGAATAAAATGTGTATTATTTAAAATGCGTGTTTCAAGTATTTTAAGTAGAGAACTTTGCGAAACGGTAGCGAACTGGTGAAGCCAGATAGTATTGCATCAATGGCAAAGCTTAGTCGAATTATATTCTGATTTTACTTCAAGATTTAGGGACACTCGGATTGATATCTCTTTTTCTTCTCGGGAAAAAATCGGTATGATACGACGTACGACCGGCTCTATTCCGTTGCCGGCATTGTTTTCTTTATTTCTTTATAAAGAGTGATTGGAAAGTAACGCCCTATACTTGTAAGTTAGTATTGAAATATAATCCTTACAAGAAATGAATGAGGGAGCAAGAGTTATGAATTATGCGTTTTTCTTTTCTTCTTTAGTCCTCACATTCTACTAGCGATGTTTTTGACAATGGAGGGAAATGCTGTTTTCTGGGTCGGTTACAGTTTTCAATAATTTCATAGTATTCATCACCATTCATCTGTCAATCTATCCATCTTGTTGACCCTAATCTTTTAGTGGATGTTTAGCCTTGAAAAGTATTGACTCATTAGTAGAAAATAAGAAAAAAGAAAAGAAAGTTCCTTTTGAAATCAGTGGATGCGGTTTCCAGACAGCTTTAGAAGCTGGTTGCGATTACTGGAAGCCATATCAAATCATGGATAAAAGCACATACTATACACTTTCTTATCCTATTCATTTCTTGTAAAATAAATATTTCAGCAATTAATTACGAACACTTAATAATAATAAGTTAATTTCAAATCACCCTGTAATATTTTTGAAACATAGTTTACCCCAAACAAGGCATGTCGCCATTGTAGGCGTAAGGGGCTACTGAGAATTGGGATGTAAGTTTAGGGCGGGGTCATCCTAAGTTGGAAGCTGTGCAGCTAGATGTCTGTTTACACTTGTTTTAGATTTCTGCATGTCGGTACAGTCGGAGAAACAGGGAGCAGGGTGGGAGTTTCATAGGCCAGCAGCATGAGGAAAAGCTATCGGAGTAGAAAGCTCTCCGGCATCTGGGGACCTTCACAGAGAATGAATGGGATTCAGCTGATTGTTGAGTTGGTCTAGTGAATTTACGTCGAGGGGGAACTAGAGCAGCAAGTTCATCGGGGCGCAATCTATTGAAGTACTTGTAAAACATGTACAAGGATGCAACATTGCGGCGATGGGACAGGGGTTGGAGGTTGGTTGACAGTGAGGGACCTATTAAGTTTGCGACTCTTCTTTTGACCTTGTCAAGGGGGGAGAGACTAGTGGATGATGCGCCAGCCCAGATGTGGCAACAATGCTCCATGCATGGGTGGATGGTGGCTTTGTAGAGATATAGGATACTGTCATGTGTGCGAAGTTTTATAGCACGGTAGAGGGAGCCCACTTTTTTTGCAGCAGCCTTGGCAATGTCTTCAATGTATTTGTTCCAATTCATGTTACATGTGAATGTTAGGCTGAGGAGTTTGAATGTTGAACTCTCAGGTAGGGTGTTATTTGCCATGGCAATTAGTGATTCAAGAGGTATCTTGTATTTATTTACCTCCTCTCCACGAGGTTAGGCACAAGGCCAGTTTTATCTTACTCCCACAAGGTAAGATGTGAGCCAAGGTCGGGTCGGGAAAGTGGGACTTGAAAAGCCAGCGGCTGAGAAGGTGAGCACTCTGGCCATTAAAAATTGCCTGGGCAGCCCCGTCCGCATTCCCCGGTAGGGGCGCCTAAGGCAGTAAGCAATAAACTTACTCCTCCCCAAATAAGGGAGGAAAAGCCTGGGAGGGTGGATCTCCTAGAACTGCACAGGACAAACCCATAGACCGGCGGAAACAAGCCCCGAAGGCCAAGACGATACCAGTCTATGGAGTGCAGTATCCATGGGAACAGATACTACACTTTGATCTTGGCCAAAATGACAAGCTATTAAAGGAAAGAGGCTTATGTAGTTACGGAAGAGACCGCGTGAAGGTTGACAACGTTCTTAATCAAAGTAGTGCTATATAACGAGAAGAATTCGACTTGTCACGCCTAGGTTATCACTCCACGTCCACTTCACCGCTTCCACCTCACAGTGCTGCATTATATATGTAACTAATTGGATTATTATACTCGGTCAGTGTGAATTACAGTATATTTAAATGTAATTTGCCTTACATATTGTTTCTGTTGGATTTTTGGCTTCACAGATTGCTTCTTCGTTATTTGAAAACGGTTCCGGTAAAATCTCATCGTCTCCGCCATTGTTTTGCTAATCATGAACATAATTTTTCGACTTCGATAAACAAGTTTCAGGCTGTTTAGCAAATTGATGCAAATCTGTTTGTAAAAATTTAATTCTCGTTATTACTGCGCTGATTCTTCATGAAATGGCTGTTTTACTTCAACCATAAAATCAGTAAAAACGTGAGTAAATTTGAGTGCTGATTAAATTCAGTATATTTATACAGGCTTTATACAATTATTCCGCATCATATTGCGTCAAACATTGTTCACCCTAACCAATGTTTATACACCGTTTCAATTCACTTCTTACGTTTATATTCCAAATTTCAAAGTTTTTCGTTCGATATATTAATTGTGTTAAATATTCGTAGTGGTGTATAAGCTAGCACATATAGTAGCGAATAAAATAAGGAAAAGTAATTTGATACACAGTGTTCGAAGGATCAAGAATGACTAAAGTTCAAAAGCGTGAGAACGAAAGTAGGTATACGGATACGCGGAAGTGACGTAATAGTGAAATCAAAGAATTATGGTCGAAAGTCTTCTTTGCGTGTCGTGTAATCACGTGATCGTACGACAGTTTCACACTTTTTTACGCAATCCTTTGCATTATTTTTGTACTCTACAAGATCTGTCAAGCTGCACTATTTTGGCAGTAGAGGGCAGACGTTCATCCTCCTTAAATTCGTAGATGGCTGGGTCGATTTCATACCCCCTCACCTGAGCATAGAATCATTTGATCGCCCCAATCCCAATCTCAGGGGGTTGAGTGTTTTACACTAGACCCAGGGTGCTTCTAAAACAGAAGGGAAAGCTTCAGAAAGGGGAATTATCATCTCCGTAACTAGTCCTCTGGTTTACTGATGAAGTCTTGTCTCTTCCTGAGATGTTGTTAGGGGCTCGACATAGCTGATGCAGCTTCTCCTTGACTTTAGTTATTCAGCGAAAGTAGCTTTCTAAGTTTCAGAGAAAGCTATTGAGAGTGAGGTAATTATTAATATTAGTTAATATGTGTTAGCAAATATAGAACTTGAAAGGCTTGGCGCTTAACAATCGTACCTCTCTCCTCCTTTTTGCCAACGATGTGATTACGGCTTTGATGTACCTTACCATATGCGATACGATTAATCAACATTGTTTTGGTTTACCAGCTGTGGTTGCGTCTCAATAAACCATAAGTTCACTCGATGGCGCGTGTACGTGTTAACAGTAATAAGACAAGCGCCGTCAAATGATTGAAGGCAAGAAAACTGAGCGAATAGATTAAGTGTTTTAACTGCGTCGGAGTTCGATTAGTATGGCGTAAGGACAAGTGATGACGCCATATTTGTAAGGGGGTGTTCGATGTAATCTTCCCGAGTCAATTTGATGCATTTCATTTTAAAATATTTTGAGGATTGTTTTTGATGAGTGATTGTCTCATTACAAGAATTTTTGTTCTAGTAATAGATTTTCGATTTTAAAACGTCTCCTCTCACGGGGACACGATATTTGGTAAGTACGACCGCTTCGACATGCGTCAAGATTATTTTTTATTAGAAGCATCATGTAAGAGGCTACGATTTTTCAATTTGTAACAGTTGTGTTTCTTCTTAGCGTCTATTAACAATTGTAGAGCCATTGTGGTCGAAGAACCAGATTTGATCAGATCCTCATGCAATTAAATTCATTTATTGTTTTGTTTTTTAAACAGAATACAAAATCACAGAGAACACCAGAAATTAACACTTGAAAGTAACGTATGAGAAGTATAGATAGAAAGATGGATTGCTTTTCTAATCACATCGCGCACGACCGCCTTCCGCCTTCTATGAGAAACGCGCACTGTGTCGCCCCCGTCCGCTGAAGCTGTCTTTTTTCTCTCTTTTCATATTCAAAGGATAAATAAATTTGTATCGAAATTACAAAAATGTAAATGTGTCTCTATTTGTATGAATAAATGCGAAAGTTTGTGTTTCATGTTTACAACAATGTTATGAATAAAATGTTTATTATTAAAAATTTGTGTTTCGAGTATTTTAAGTAGAGAACTTTGCTAAACGGTAGCGGACTAGCGAAACCAGATGGTATTGTATCAATGGCAAAGCTTTGTCGAATAATATTCTGATTTTACTTCAAGATTTAGGAACACTCAGATTGATGTCTCTTCTTCTTGAGCGATGTTTCAATTTGTTACAATTGTGTTTGTTCGTTGCGTCTATTAACAATTGTAGAGCCGTTGTGATCGGGAAACCAGGTTTGATCAGATTCTCACACAATTAATTTTATATATTTTTATTTTTTTGAACAGAATATAAAATCACAGAGAACACCAGAAAGAGAAATTAACACTTTGAAGTGACGGGTTACTTACCTGCGCGTATAAACAGAGATAGATAGATAGATAGATAGATAGATAGATAGATAGATAGGAAAGTAGATAGATAGATAGATAGATAGATAGATAGATAGGAAAGTAGATAGATAGATAGATAGATAGATAGATAGATAGATAGATAGATAGATAAATAGATAGGAAACGAGATAGATAGATAGATAGATAGATAGATAGATAGATAGATAGATAAATAGATAGATAGGAAACTAGATAGATAGATATATAGATAGATTGATAGATAGATAGATAGATAGATAAATAGATAGGAAACTAGATAGATAGATAGATAGATAGATAGATAGATAGATAGATAGATAGGAAAGTAGATAGATAAATAGATAGATAGATAGATAAGAAAGTAGATAGATAGATAGATAGATAGATAGATAGGAAAGTAGATAGATAGATAGATAGATAGATAGATAGATAGATAGGAAAGTAGATAGATAGATAGATAGATAGATAGATAGATAGATAGATAGACAGACAGACAGATAGATAGATAGATAGATAGATAGATAGATAGATAGATAGATAGATAGATAGATAGGAAAGTAGATAGATAGATAGATAGATAGATAGATAGATAGATAGATAGATAAATAGATAGATAAATAGATAGGTAGATAGATAGATAGATAGATAGATAGATAGATAGATAGATAGATAGATGAAAAACAGATAGTTTGTGTTGTTACACATGGCAGTATTATACGGGACACCGTTGCCCTAACTAGTGCTTTTCAGAGAGATACTAGCCGTAGATAGACTACATCAGAAGAATCGTGTTCGAAACAGTTAAAATTCACCATTCATCTACAGCAAAAAGGATGATATATTTAATGGATTTGTGTTTGACTAGGCTAATACAGAGAGTAAATTTACTCATGGAAGGAATGCGGAGGATACAAATCGAAAGATTAAACACGTGGTTACTTCTAAAATGATATTGAGAAATTTATATGTAAAACGTCTGTCGCTTTCATTCGGCGCATATCTGAAGAAATGTTATTGAAAAGTTGATTTTTAGTTACTATGTAATATATATATATATATATATATATATATATATATATATATATATATATATATATATAAAGATAGAGGCAAAATGCCTTCATAAGAAACCATGTGTTGGATGCAGATATTTTTATTAAAATCAAAATAAAAAATAAAAACATTTTTTTTTCTTTTTCATGTTGACTTTTTTATCTAATATTTTGCTTGATATAACAAGCCTCGGTCGACCTTTAGACAAATAAAAGGTATTAACCATATTTGTTGTCGTAATAATCCTTCCTGGTCTTGTAGAACTGACGTCCGATGTTGTGTGGACTAACAGTGTAAATGTCTCTTTTAAATTGAACTTAAATCGCGCATGGTCGCTGATAGGTATACATTTGGGAAAGTTCATTTATTTTAAGCATCTTTAGAATTTCTTTAAGAAAGAGGCAAAATGCCTCCAAAAACCATGTGTTAGATGCAGATATTTTGTTGGATAATGGCCCTAGGGCCTGTTCTCACAGTCAGAGCTAACATACGTGACAAGGTTACCGTGTGACGAGACATCAGATCAAGGGTCAGTCTGCACCTGCGAGAGGCTCTGTGACGTCGCGGGCCTTGCGTGGGAAACAGAGGATCCGTGACGTCAGTCCTTCTCGTGAGAAGCGAGTTTTCGTCAGTCTGATTCGGAAGGCGAACCGAGCAGGACGTGCGATTCACGATGTAAAAATAAGGGATATTTCCCTTAAGGGAATACAAGCGCGAGAAATCCTTCCCCTCTCTTTATAAATAGTTAAGAAAACATTGTTAACTAACTACGATAAAGTAGTGATTTGCTGTCTCCCTCTCTCTCGACGTAGTGAATGACTCCCAGTTGAAATAAAAACGCTTGTAATAAAATGAATTAAATTTAAAAGAGGGTTTGTCTTCGGAGTGCGTCATGAGGCTTTTATTGCAGACACGGACGGCGTGGTTCACGGCAGGAAGAAAAGAACAAATCATTAATCCACTAGACGACACGACCACCCTCTACACGACGAAGGAGAAATTAAGGTATGCAACATTTTGACACATGGTTTTTTAATGCACTTTGCCTCTTTCTTTAAGTTTAAAATTCTAAAGATGCTTAAAAAATGAACTTTCCCAAATTGTTATATATATATATATATATATATATATATATATATATATATATATATATGCACATACTTTTATGTAGAGTCGACACACATTACCGCCAAGAATTCATAAGCAATTACGAGCCTCAATAAGATTGCGCGGAGTAATACCACCAGCCAAATTACATGTAATAGTCAATCTGAATTTCTTTGCTATTGCAAAAGCAGTTTCTTTTCTATTTCGTAGTTTATTGGTTGAGCTGCTTCCACGCTGATCGCCTCGGCAATGGCGGTGGGGTTCGCCCTTTTTAAAACTCAATTTTGTATAACATTTATTGTTAAATCATAAACTTTCTGTTCCGAAGATGAGCAAAAAGAAAGGGAAAGAAAGGGAATGGACAAATGTTCCTTTGCCATCGTTCAGTGTCCAACTATGTATGCGACTTATGTCACGTCGCTCGAATGAGACGAAGACGTTTCTCGCGTACGTATGTTTGTCTTGAAATGTAAGGAATAAAAGTAAAATGAAATAAGGCACTGTGAATCAGAAAAATGTCTCCCAATTACATTCGTTCTCGTCTGTTGTATTCGCTGATGCAAGGTCAGATATGGTGTTAAGTTTGAAGTGCAGCAATTCTGATTGTCCGGTCGTTATATATTTCAACAATCTTCTCTCTCTCTCTCTCTCTCTCACTTTCTTTCTCTGTCTCTTTCTTTCTCTCTCACTTTCTTTCTCTCTCTCTCTTTATCTCTCTTTCTCGCTTTATCTCTCTCTCTATATATATATATATATATATATTATATATATATATATATATATATATATATACAGATTGTTGAAATATATATATATATATATATATATATATATATATATATATATATATATATATATATAATGTCTGTTATTGTTTTGGCGAGAGACAAATGAACGAATTCAGATATCTACTTTGAAGAATTTTCTAAATGTTATTAGGGAATGATTTCCTTTACTTTGTGTGTCGCTTCCTATATGTGTAGCATCTATATTTTTTATTTATGAAATATTATTATCCACGGACAAGTGTTTTGTGTAATATGGTCCATCGTCGTGGCTGAACGTAGCGAGATTTGAAACCGTAACTTAGCGAGATTCGAAACTGAAACCAATAGGTCAAAGCAGGCCTTGAAGCACATGTTTCGGGGCGTAAATCCCAAAGGAACATCTGATTCATACATCAAATTTGGAAAAATCGGAAGCTGAAATTTGCTCAGAATTTTGACCTTGATGGAACTTTTCAAGGTCAAAGTCATATAAAATGCCTACAATTCGGGTGAATAGCGAGTTTTATGATAAGGAAAACCGAAGTTATCACCAAAAGTGTCACTTTCACCTTCTCGCTGACCTTGACGTTTAACATGTGAACTAGATATCGCAAAGTTAAATCAGTTCTAACTTAGATCATGACCAATATATTGACCTAGTTTAGTGACGATTGGTCAAGCGATGTGGGCGCTAGGCTAACAAAAGTAAACAAACAAACATAGTAGCAAATCACCAATATATCGACTAGTTTAGTGACGATTGGTCAAGCGATGTGGACGCTCGGCCGTTCAAAAGTGAACAAACAAAGATAGTAACAAACTTGACCGAAAATATAACTTCCTCGCCGCATGTAAAAACATGACAAAAACTTTCTGTAATGATTCATTGGTAGAATGTATATCCTTCTACATGAGAAATATCACAATTTTAAAGTTATGCATAAATAATAGTAATGCAGTATCAAAGAAAATGTCTAAAAAAAGCTTCTTTTTTTTTACTAATACTCTAGATTCTGAAACAGACTATAGATATTAAGTCATTGGAAATAAAAATAATTATTTGCCGTAATCAGTGAATAATCCTTTTCTGTCTACTTATCATATAACATAGATTGTCTCGTTCTTTCACGATGTCTGTTTGTCTGGATGTCTGTCTGTCCGTCAGCTGAAAATGTTATAAACGTATGAAACTTATTTTACATAAATAAATAAATAATAAAAAAAACTTGACGCCGACACCGGGTATCGAAACTGAGGTCTACAGTCTTAATCGTCACTGACTGAGCTAACTAACTGAACTTATGTAAGTCTTTCAAATTAACTCACTTAAACAATTCACTAAACCCGCCCGGTTGATTATAGAACATTTAAGTCACATGAGGAAGAGACGCCACAGCCTAGCTAAAATATACGACCGTAGGGAGGATATTTTGGCTAATCTATAGAAATAAAAGACAAGATTAGAAAAGAATATATAGTCTATATATAAAATTATGAAGAATTAAATTGAGAAAAAAAAGATGCACTAAACTACATGTTTGTATATTTATTGGTTTGGGTGATACTTGAGTTTAAGTAAGTCATCATATTCTATTTGAATGATTGTCGGCCATCTTAAAATATGGCTGCCATTCTCACAAATGGCCAATATTAATGCTTGTGAAAAAAGTATGATGTTCAGGAATTTATTGACATTCATTTGCCACCATTTTGTCTTCACCAACGATGTCACAGAATCAAAAAATTCTAGAGTTATGTTGACCTCATGGTCAATAGCTTAATAGTCGAGTGACAATGGAATCTTGTATATGCATATTCGCGTGAATAAGAACACTTTTTTACGACCGACACCAAATTATACATGTTTACGTTCTTACATGTTCTTGCGTATGCTAGCAACAATTCACCCTAACCCGACAACAAAGACACCATAGCAGTACCCCGTAGAGTACGAGCCTTAGTAACCGTGAT
Organism: Sepiola atlantica; assembly: GCA_963556195.1. Taxonomy (NCBI): domain Eukaryota; kingdom Metazoa; phylum Mollusca; class Cephalopoda; order Sepiida; family Sepiolidae; genus Sepiola; species Sepiola atlantica. The sequence goes on along the minus strand of OY744528.1, from coordinate 8,971,472 downwards.
AAGGGCCAGTGACAATGTGGTAGTGTCAAAACTATGACGGTTCCTGGCAGGCCACCAATCGCGAGAAGGTTTGGCACCAAGTAGTATAAAGGCCTGAACTTGACTAACAATGCATGTATTTCAAATACCATTTACGTTGGTTTCTCGGGCTTTGTAATACCATTTATGTCGCGCTGTCACGCTTAAGTTTGAAATAGCATTTCCGTCGGTCTGTAGTGTTTATGTTAAAAAATAATTTGCGTTCATTTAGGTTTGAAATAAAATTTGAATTCGTCTGTCGCGCCTTGTACATGTTTGAAGAGTTTGAATCCAATTTGTTTTAATTGAGACATTAAACAATAAAAAGGACGATTATATTAAATCTAAACTTTGACCAAAAGCGTATTTTAATGAAAAGCAAAATGAAATTATGCCGGCTTCATATAATATATATTAAAAAAAGATTTTAAGACGTGCTCGAGTATTTAAATGCAACACGTTTTAGAATGATAGTTTTGTAATTTTTATAATGGCGTTTATCGCGTTTTGCATTCGAACTCTTCATATGTTTGTCTACCTTTTAATCTGTCACGTTTAATTTCAAATAGATTTTCCATCGCTAACCGATCGAATGGACACCTCCCCAGAATCGGCGTTCTACTTGTCCGAGTATATTAGGCTGCTGGCAGAGGGGGTGGGGAACGGGGTGTTGCGGGATGTTGTGGTGGTTGTGTGCGTATCGTTGGCCACGTAGCGAAACGGACATCGGTAAATAATTCCGTCTTCTGAAACCGACACAAATATTTACCTGATAATTGCATTGCGAGCGAAAAAACGAAGATTGTTGCGCGCCGATAGGAAGAAAGTGAGAACGCCATCAATAACAATTCCGACAAATTCGGTTAAGCCGGGTTTTTTGATTTGATTTACAATTTGTTTCCGCTCCAAATCGATTCGCAGTCTGATCGAGGCAACAAAAAATCTCAGCAGCAAACAAAATATATTTATGTTTGTATATCCGTGACACCTGTCTATTTAAGTTAAAGCGCCGCCATCTTTTTCTAACTCGTCTCTCTCTCTCTCTCTCTCTCTCTCTCTCTCTCTCTCTTTCTCTTTCTCTCTCTTTCTCTCTCTCTTTTTCTCTCTCTCTTTCTCTCCCTCTCTTTCTCTCTCTCACTCTCTTTCTCTCTCTCACTCTCTTTCTCTCTCTCGTTTTCTCTCTCTCACCTCTCTCTCTCTTTCTCTCTCTCTCTCTTTCTCTCTCTCTCTCTCTCTTTCTCTCTCTTTCTCTTTCTCTCTTTCTCTCTCTCTCTTTCTCTCTCTCTCTTTCTCTTTCTCTCTCTCACTCTCTTTCTCTCTCTCTTTCTCTCTCTCTCTCTTTCTCTCTCTCACTCTCTTTCTCTCTCTCTCTCTCTCTTTCTCTCTCTCTCTTTCCCCCTCTCTTTCTCTCTTTCTCTCTCTCTCTCTCTTTCCCTCTCTCTCTTTCTCTCTCTTTCACCCTCTTTCTCTCTCTTTTTCTCTCTCTTTCTCTCTCTTTCACTCTCTTTCTCTCTTTTTTTTCTCTCCCTCACTCTCTTTCACTCTCTTTCTCTCTTTCTACTCTCCCTCCTTCTCTCTCTACTTCTCTCTCACTTTCTCCCTCTCTTTTTCTCTCTCTCTATTTCTCTCTCTCTCTCTTTCCTAATTTCCTCTCCTCTTCTTCATTATAATTATTCTACCGTGTTGATAACCACACTCGTACAATTACTAACCCAACCAATAAGACATATAGCGATTATGAATCTGTAACACGTTAAAATATGAGACATACGCGTACAATCATAACACATACTTAATAAGTCCCGGGCCCAACTAATAAAACGAAAACTTTTCAGCAAAGTTCAACTCCATTCATCTCCTAGAGTGATACACTGATTTGTGGTAAAGTTCCTGACATTATTAGGTCCTTTCTTTCTGATCGAAGCTTACGAGTAACTCTGGATGGTGTCTCTTCATTCTCTTTTCCTATCAATGCTGGTGTTTCTCAAGGCTCTATTCTATGTCAAACACGGTTTCTTCTCTATAAATATGATTTTCCAGAGAATATTGTTCAGAAAATTAACATCTATGCTGATGATACCACTCTCTATTCTGATGCTTTTTTTGTGGAACGCTTTATCTTTGGTCTCAAAATGCGACTCAGTCTACGATACCACTTAGAAACTTTGAGACTCTTCATGGAATTTCACTACTAGGTTGCCAAGTGGTATCGTAGTGTCAGAGCAACCCGACTAACAAGGATCTGGTGAAATTCCAGGAAGGGTCGGTATCAGGATCCGTCGTCCTCTGGTTGTCTATACTTCTGCATGTGATAAGCAAAGACGTGCAAGGTACTGAACCGTAAACCAATGAAGAAGGAGTCTCAAAGTTGCTTTTGCGTCAACATTTTATGTGTTCTGTGTTAAACCTTCCTTGACTTCGTATGCAACTGCTGTACCGTTTTCTTCCTGGTGTCGGGGAAGGGGGTTAACTAGTAGGTGCAACCAATGATGACGACTTCATGCAGATAAGGCAATCCTGAGGGACGATCTTCGTGAAAATGATGTAAAACTCCGACTCGCTTAACAACAATGAAGGTAACAACAGAAGCATCAACACCAACAGTCTTCTTCTATAGCATAATTTTCTATTGTTACATTTTTACAAAACTGTTAAGTTACAAACGTATCACATAAGTTTCGCCCCTTTCCAGTGCGAGGGTAAAGAATGCTTCGAAAAAGACGTTCGAATCCGATCAGATCACAAGCCAGAGAGAAAGATTTTGTTATCTTATTCGCTACGTGTCACTTCGGACTTCCTGTCAATTACGTCATATCTTTACACGTTGCCCTAAATATAAGTTACTCTTATAAAGAACGCACCGCGTTTCCGTGACTTCGCGTCGTCAACGTTCGGGCAGGTCTCGAAAGTGCCCAAGAGATGCCGAAACTATTAACCAATCAGGTTGTAGCAGACATTAGACAATTAGGTTGCAAGCAAGTGGACGATAACTTTTGGAAGAAATAGATGTCTACGATCTGCAACGCGTTAAAAAAAATGAATGTCTACGATCTGTGTCAGAGCGTTGAATCTCCCGAAGGACTTATTGAGTTCTGTCAGCAACGGTCACTTCTAGTGAAAGACTAACCCTAAACCCTAACCCTAACCCTAACCCAGAATAATTTTAAAAAGAAAACAACATTGAAAATAAAATGGAAACAAAAAACAAGAAATTAGTTTAAAACAGTTGTTTCGTTGTTTGTTATATAAAAAAATCTTTTTTTGAAACTTTTTGGTGCACAAAAAGAAACATTAATTTTTTTAAAAAATTGAGAGGTGTGGAGGTAGTGTAGTATTTGTTCTGCTTCCATGATATCACACTCCCAGGCATTACTTGCTCCTTTTTTGAGAGGTCTGGAAGTAGTGTAGTATCTGTTCTGCTTCCATCATATCACACTCCCAGGCATTACTTGCTCCTTTTTTTTAGAGGTCTGGAAGTAGTGTAGTATCTGTTCTGCTTCCATGATACCATCCTCCAAGGCATTACCTCCTCCTCTTTTGAGAGGTGTGGAGGTAGTGCAGTATCTGTTCTGTTGTGATAATACCATGCTCCCAGGAATTATCTCCTCATTTTTTCAGAAGTGTGGAAGTAGTGTAGTATCTGTTCTGTTGTCATGATACCATCTTCTCAGGCATACCTCCTACGTTTTTGAGAGGTGTGGAGGTAGTGTAGTATCTGTTCTGTTGTCATGATACCATCCTCCAAGGCATACCTCCTCCTTTTTTGAGAGGTGTGGAGGTAGTGTAGTATCTGTTCTGCTTCCATGATACCATCCTCCAAGGCATTACCTCCTCCTCTTTTGAGAGGTGTGGAGGTAGTGCAGTATCTGTTCTGTTGTGATAATACCATGCTCCCAGGAATTATCTCCTCATTTTTTCAGAAGTGTGGAAGTAGTGTAGTATCTGTTCTGTTGTCATGATACCATCTTCTCAGGCATACCTCCTACGTTTTTGAGAGGTGTGGAAGTAGTGTAGTATCTGTTCTGTTGTCATGATACCATCCTCCAAGGCATACCTCCTCCTTTTTTGAGAGGTGTGGAGGTAGTGTAGTATCTGTTCTGTTGTCATGATACCATCCTCCAAGGCATACCTCCTCCTTTTTTTAGAGGTGTGGAGGTAGTGTAGTATTTGTTCTGCTTACAACTAGCAAAAATATGCGACCGGGGGAGCATATATTTTCTAGTATTATTAATAACTGTAGTTTAGCTATAGTTTGTTCGTCCTTTATTTTATGTATTTTACTTGAATACTGAATTTATCGTCTGCCAGTCTTCCATTTACCGTTTGGCAGTTTTCGCCTCGTCAACTCTCGGGCGCTTCCGAGACCTGCCCGAACGTCGACGACGCGATGTCACGGAAACGCGGCGCGTTCTCAATATGAGTACCAAATATAATTTTAACTTTTAATGGAATTCTCTATTTTTTATTAAATTTAACTTTACATAAAAAACATCCGGGTTTTTTTTCACACACGCACAACCAAATGTTGCTGCACTTATTCATACGTTTTAATTACCAGAAGGGAAAATATTGAATAGCCCTGCGCCAGATGAGGGTGATCTGACGTTTATTAGCCGTTGTCAAGAGGCTAAATTGAACATTCCGAATATGTGCGGAATAATCCTCTGTTTGAAGAATTCCCTGGAAGCGCATCAATATATACTGACAATACCGAAAAGTAGTTATACCCACCTAAACGGCAGAACTTGCTTTTTCAAGATCGATCTACAGGTTCGTAAAAATCTAAAATATACGACTATATTCATGTTGGCACATCTATTCTCGTCAGATTATCGAAGTTGTGTGACCATTTGGTATACCTGATGCTGTATACTGTTTCCCTTTGATTACTGCAAGAGTTCCCGGTGATCTCAAACGGCCGTCAGTTTCCTATAACTGTTTATGAATATAAGCGGGGGATACTTTCAGTGGTTATTGTATCATTTCGCGATATTCCAATGAATTCGACGCTGAAAATTCACTTGGAACCAGCTCAATTCTCTCCAGGTTAATACCGTCACAGATAAGATCAGATCGAATAAATTGAAATTGATGAAGTATCAAAAGAGATCTTTTCAATTAACACACACAAGGGTTTGAACAGTTCAATTTATATTCTTTTCGTAGTAAAATCAGTCCGAACAGCAGCAAACAATGGATGATGTGTTAACATTGTAACAATTTCGGTTGTACGTGATGTGTCTAAACAATTATACACCTGTATTTATCGTTTTCGTCGGGAATCAAAGTTCTTGATCATCGGTAGATGAAAACACTCAGACGCCGATGTTTAGCTTTTATAAGATGTTTATTCCAGTATTCCTATTCCAGTAGCTTATTTTCAAGAACTGCAGGCTTGTGGAACTCCCTTCCTGCTGACTGTTTTCTCCTACCTAGAGCCTTGGTCTTTTCAGGACTAAGGCAAATAGGCATCTCATGATTTTACGATAATCATATTTCATTCTTATTAGCTTCTTACATCAAGTGGGTTCATGCCTTGTCTGGAGCGATTTCCATAAAAAAATACAGACAATTTCCCTACGGAGAAAGAGAGATAGGTAGACAGTGAGATGGATAGACAGTGAGATGGATAGACAGTGAGATGGATAGACAGTGAGATGGATAGACAGTGAGATGGATAGACAGGTAGATAGCTAGCTGTGTTACACTTTGTTACGTTGTGGGCACCCGTCCCTCATCATCCGGGTAGAACAGCTTTTACGATTACGAAAAACAATGTCCCTCGTGTTTCTAGCGTCAGGCTACATTTCCAGAGAGAGAGCTTTTTTTGCATGGGACACATTACCTCGGGAGTATTCCTTTCTAATTACAACTGCGTCGTCTTCAAATCGAATGTCAACAAATTGTGATCATGGACCGCCCCATAGGCAATCAAAAGCAATTCTTACCATTGATCAATGTTAGTACTCCCATAGTCTTCTTCATCTTTCGCATGCAATCATTATCGCCTTATTTATCCTCGAGTATCTCTTGGCCTTGGTAAGTAGTGACTCAGTAGTAAATCAACGGATACTTTAATTTTGCGACACATGTACTTCTTTCCATGTACACTACAAAACTACAGTCCTTAAGCTATATGAAGTTTTTACACGGACCCATGTAGATTGTTGTAAATGTTAGCTAGCATTAAAGTACCACCGGAAACATACACTGCGTCCATGGCTTCCCCCATCATATTGCTGATGCTGTCGTATTTATTTCTATGGATCTACAAATGGACAAATATTACGTTACTCTTGCTGATGCTTACAGCTAATGGTCGTAATGTTTCCCCATGAATAGCAACACCTCTGAGGAAACTATATTTAAGGTTCAGCAAATCTTCGGACGATTTTGCATTCTTGATATTTGCACTTCCGACAACGGAAGTGCTGTCAACTACGATAAATTTAATCAGCGCTGTAAACTTAATGGATCAGATCATCGCCTTTTCATCCAATTGAGATAGTTCTCTTAAAATGCAAAGAGAGTACTACACTTGAACACATTAGGATATTGCAAGCAAGTTACAGGACCACACAACATTCAAACACATCTAACTGTATCGCGCCCGTTGAAAACTTAATGACCTGTAAAATTCGTTCAACTGTGAAGGTAATTCCGCTAGTTGAAAACATATTATTAGTCCACACAAGTTTCAAGAAATTTGAAACACCCACCATAAAGAAGCCTTATCTCTAAATATTATATTAAACACGGTCACACAGATAAGATTACTGTGTAGAAGGTGTGAGTAAACAAGTAAATTTACTATGAAAAATAGAAATAAATAAAAATCACTATATTTCCGTTTATTTTGCATCCCATAATCATATATATATATCAAGTCTATAAACATATATATAAAGTGTATATTACTCCATTCTTGTTTATTATTAATGTTTTTCTTAGTTCTTTATTATTTTTTTTAATGGTTTACTTATTAATATGTAATTATGTAACTTTAAGCACAGGACAAAAGGTATTGAGGTGTGGAGTGGATGGTTCTGGGCAAATAGATGGAATAGTCAAAGGCAAGGGGGTAGGAGTGCAAGAATCAGAGGTTGAATGGAGAAGACAAGTCATATCTGTTATTCAAAGTTGAATGATATTTCGATATTAGAATAGCCTCCGAAATTCGAAGTTGACCGACATTGCGGACCGAGTTGAGGATTCGGACACTAATAGAGCGATGTGTTTTGCGACATGATATTAAGTGTTTGTGGAAGGAAGAAATATGGGTGTTAAGATGTTCTTTAATGCGTTGGTGCAGAGGCCTGACGGTGCTACTGATATAGAACTGCTGACACTTAGCGCATTGTAGGCTATACACCGTATAGGTGCGGAAGTAGAAGCCAAAGTTGGGAATGGGGCAATTAGCTAGAGAGCAGGGATCCGGGGTATAGTGGCTTTTTTTAGACAAATGTTGTCGGAGAGAAGTGCCTGTGTGGGTGAGCTGCATGTCAAGGTTCTCACTACGTATGGCATTGCGGATAGCGGAAGTGATGCGGTCGCTAAATAAGGGGAACTTAAGGAAGAAGGTGTTGGTGAGAATGTGGTGTCTACGTCTTCTGGTGTTGTTGAGGCTGGATATATTAATGAGGGTGAAACCGTTGGTTAAGAGGGTCTGGTGAAAGGCTTTGGTGGGTGTTGTTTTGTCGGTAGTGGATGAGCATTTGTTCTGTATGCGGGTGATTTCGGTGTGCGCGTAACTAATTTTAGATTTGAGGGGTAGGGCGGATTTGTAGTGGATGAAAAGGTTCCTGCAGACGGGTTTTCTATAGAAGGTGGTGTGAAGGGATCCATCGTCATTTATGCTAAGTTTAAAGTCAAGGAGTGAGAGAGAGAGCCTGAGGTGTTGGGATGTTCGATTGTGAATTTAATGTGGGGGTACGTAATATTAAATGTGTTAAAGATAGAAGTAGCTTCTTCTCGAGATTAAGTGAGAATTAAAATGTCATCAATGTATCTCGAGAAGAATATATGGGAATGGCAGGTGCTGAAAGCTTGTTGTTCCAGTCTGTTCATGTAGGATATGGCGAGGAGGCCGGAGAGACTGGAACCCATGGGTAAGCCAGAGACTTGCTTGTACGTGTCTTGCTGGAACCTGAAATAAGTATTATCCACAATGATGCGTAGGAGTTGATGTATGTCTGTCGGGGTAAGCCCAAAACAGTCATGGTTATTAGAAGAGATGTGATCAGTTATGAGGTTGATGACGGGGAGTGCGGGAATGGAAGTGTAAAGGGAGACAACGTCAAGGTTGAAGATGTAGTTGTTGAGGCGAAGTTGTTGGGGTTGGAGTAAGTGGAGTCTGTTTAGTACCTGGTCAGAGCTGCTGACATGTACCGGGAAGGTGGTGAGTAGCGGTTTGAGTAAATGGGAGAGAAGCCAGCCGATCTTGTAAAGGGGTCCCTCAGTACTGGAGACTATAGGTCTGATCTGTGTGTGGTTGCTGGTTTTGTGAGTTTTAATAAGATGGTAAAAAGTGGGGAGTCTGCTGTTCCTAGTGGTGAGATTGAGCCTGTATGCCTTGGGAATATTACGTCTAGCGCAAATTTGGGACCAAGCGTTGTTAATAGAGGTTTGTATGTGGGTAGCTGAGATGTTATTATCGCGTGTGTATAGGGACGTATTGCTGAGGTGTTCAAGGGCGAGAGTGTTGTAGGATTCCTGGGAGATGATGCAGAACTCCTTGCTTTTGTCAAGGGGTAGGTAGACTAGGTTTTTACCCCCAAGGCCTTTGGTGGTTGTTAGGAGGCGGGTGTAAGGGGGCGGTCAGGTTGATAAACAGGAAAGGGGTTGGAAGAAAAGTTAAGGAAATTGGGGGGATGGAGACATTAAGTGAGTCAATGGTGGGTGGTTCAAAGGCTGATAACCATTTCAAATGGTACGCTGTTCTGCAAAACTGCGTCTCAATATCGAGGAGAGTGTGGTCATTAAGTTTTTGGGTAATAGAAAAATTTGGGTCCGAGGCTGAGGAGATCAGTCTCTGTTGTGGAGAGGGAGCCAGTGAGGTCAGTGATGAGTAGCTTGAAGACGGAGAGAATGATGATGAAATATAGATGTTCACAGGTAAAAAAACGTGTTTAATCAAGGCAAACAATTGTGTCGGCTAAAACCAAGGATATTTTTTCAAGAATTTTAAAGTATTTAGAAAAATATTGAAAATATTTACTGATGTACATTTTACGTACGTTTAAAAATACATTAAAATATCTTTATACATACTGAGGAGTTTTTGAATGTGTTATTAAACGTAATTTTGAAACGTATGATTTACGGAGGGGCGAAGCAACATGAGAATAAGTGTAGCACTTATCGTCAATGAACTCTTTGGAGCAGAGTATCAGCGTGTATGATCTGGGCTCTAGGTAAGACCCCTATTAAGCCACTTTCTCTATAAGGAGACATTTTTAAAATTTCTGACTTGACATTTAGACAGTTCCTTGGCTGCAATATTCCTGAACCTTCTAGGAATTACAGAGATGGCATTTCTTATGGTAGCAATGCAAAATCTCTTGTGTTCAAGTATTGTCGACTTATCTGTATGTTGGATATATGTACCTTTCAGATTCCAGACCCGGTTGGCATAGGCTGTGATATTTCGCCTCTCTGACAGTCTAATGGGTGCAGAATATTTGCTTGAATTTGCCTTGGGTCATGTTATTGTAGTTCTTTATTTATGGTAGTGCCTAAGGTGACTTTTGTCTCGAGATTAACGAATCTCACAGTACAGACTGCTTTAAGTTTAAAATCTTCTTCGATCAGAGGAGGTGGGTGTAATAGGATCGCTGGAAGTCACAGCCTTTGATGATATATAGGACACTACAGAG
>OY744528.1:8934079-8959079 GCA_963556195.1 Sepiola atlantica | reverse complement strand
TATTATTTTTCTATTATCATGCCCCGAAAAATTCACCACCAACAATATTTGTCCTTTGCTTAAATAAGTTTTCGAAAATCTTAATTTTATTATCATCCACATAAGAGTAGAAGATTGTCAATTATATGAAAATCTTCATCAGCTCAATATTTATTTATCAGCGTGTGGGTGGGTGTGGGTGGGTGTGTGTGGGTGTGCGTGTGTGTGTTTGTGTGTATATAGCTCATATCGATTCTTAGGAGAATCAATTTCCGAGGCAAAATTAATCTCAATATTCAATATTTCAACCTTCAAAGAGGAATTTCGAAATTTGCTATAGTGCTATGAATAAATTAAATGACACATCAAAGTTTTATCATACTGTCATTGAATGCTAATTCAAAAGAAACCATTTACGTGTTTCTAGAGAGAGATTCAGAGCTTGTATCACAGTTATGATATGAACATCCCCTCATCCTTAGAGACAATTGGCAAATCAAAAGCACACAAGAAAATGTACAAATCTATGTACAAAAGCGTTCAGATAAGTATCACAAACGTTAATGGCGATATGAAGGTGATGCAAACCAAAACCTGATTCTAACAAAAAATCAAAAGTCTAATGTCCAGAAATAACTCGGATGCATATTAAAGAGGCTGCCCGAATATGCTCTTTAAAATGAAGGCAAACGCTGTCAAAATTATTAAGAGAGTACCTTTACATGGGGGCTGTAGAGCCAAGAGTTCGTTGCATATCGGACGATTATACAACATGTGTAAGATTTATTTTGTCCAGAAATTGATATTAAATCACAGTATAAATATATAGAACTGTAAATCTATATATGTATACGGCGTAATCACGTTGACACATCGGTTCTCGTTAGATGACAGAAGTTAAGCGACGTTGAGCTTGTTCAGTACTAAAATGGGTGACCATTTCGGAATACCAGGTGCTGTATGTGCTCTCCGCTTATCTCGGCATCGTTTCCAGTCGTTATGGACGTTTCCTTGCCATTGGAATGAGGTAGTGCCGATTCAGGTGAGGCATAGTTAAGGATTGCGCAACCCTTGCTTCACAATTACACATGCAGGCACGTTTACAAGGCGTATCCAATGTATTTCGAAGCTGAACGGAGGTCGATATATGTAGTGCTATAATTAAGATAATACTTGTCTATTTCGTACTGTCAATAGCATTTCACCGATATATAATATGCACATACATAGACATTCATCGAATACATGTACGTCCGCGCGGGTGTATTTTAACTGACGAATTCGATACGATTAAAATTTCACTTCGTGTTTGCTTGTGCTAATGGGCTTAAGATTAGAATTTTCTGTCTAAAAAACGATCGAGTTTTTATCCCGGGTTGAAGCATTATTAGTATTGCCATGCTGTGATACAGCGGAACTGTTGGTGAATATATATATATATATATATATATATATATATATATATATATATATATATATAAGTATAAATGTTTATTTATACAAACATTATTGGTTACATATGTGCATACATGTTTCGGTTGCACTTTTCCAAGAAAGTCAACCTCATCAGACCAAGAATTTTTCAGGAATGCACATATGTAACCAATAATGTTTGTATAAATAAAAATGTATACTTATAAACAGCTCTACTTGGTATTGAGCACTTTTTATAAACACTTGAGTTTCTACAGATTTACATTTACAGAAACTAATACAATACATGTACGATATATATATATATATATATATATATATATATATATATATATATATATATATTAAAATAAACATAGTTTGAGTATCCGACAATTGGTTCAGAACCTCCTCGGCTCATCCTCAGGGACATACTGATGAGCAAAGATTAGATCCGCCAATACACAATCATAAAAAACAAAAAAAAGAAAAGACAAAAACAAACAGACAAATTACATCTAATCTTTGCTAATCAGTATATCCCTGAGGAGGAGCCGAAGAGGTTCTGAACCAATTGTCAGATACTCAAACTATGTTTATTTCAATATAAAAAGCTCTAATATATATTGAGCACTTTGGAGAAGTATTGGTTTTGTTAATTTTTAATATTTGAACTTAATTAATTAATATATATATATGTGTGTGTGTGTGTGTGTGTGTGTGTGTGTGTGTATAGTGTGTGTGCAGGTTCGAATGATTTTGATAGAAATCCAAGTAAAATAGCTCAATGTACATGTAATCAGAGCATAAATAAACTTTAAAGGGGAAAAAACTAGACATACATTTGGGTTGTACACATTATAACTTATTTCGAGCTAGATCAGTCTCATCAGATGTATAACATACAGCATTTAGAACATGAATCATACATGTTCTAAATGCTGTTGGTTATACATCTGATGAGACCGCTCTAGGTCGAAATAAGTTATAATCTGTACAACCCGAATGTATGTCTAGTTTTTTTACCTCTAAAATTTATATATATATATATATATATATATATATATATAGAGAGAGAGAGAGAGAGAGAGAGAGAGAGGGGGCAGAGAAAGAGAGAACGTGAGAGGTAATAATAGAGAAACAAAACCCATATTACAAAGTTGTCACAAAGATTTCATATTTTCATATATAATAAATTTATAATCGCGCCACCCAATAAAAACTGATTTCTTTTGTTCATTAAAATTTCTGACAAGAATATATTATTATCAATCAAATAAATTATTCAACAGTTTTTCTTCTCGCCAGGAAATGTAACCGTTTTATCGGTAAAATATCTGCGTTTGATAAATCAAGTAGACTTCAAAATTACTTCTCAACATCAGGAAGTGGTTGATTTCTTTTCAAGACCATCTGCGAGTATCAAGCTTCAGTACGGGGTGTGGTTCATACCAATAGAAGATACGTCTTCCGCAATCAGTCCAACGGTGACTTTGTGGCTGTCGGGCTTAGGTATGCGTCTGTTCATTCAAAGCAAGACCACACACCCAGGCTTTACCTTCCCTCTGAGAATGGGTTAGTTTATTGCTAATCGCCGGAGGCGCACTTACCGGAGACTGCCAATGACATTTGTTGTAGTCCAGATTGCAATTTTCTTAGTGCACTTGACTTTTAAAACCACATCTGATATTGTGGCTCACCCCCTGGAGAGGAGGTAAATAAAACTAAGCTATTTCATTGCTATTGGTGTCCTGAGATGTACCTATAAAGAGTGACCCACAGAAGTATGAAATTCAAACGTTTCCATAAAAAATACACAAAATGCCTCTGTTGATTTACCCTATACATATGGTTCTTAACCCCTTAACCCTAACCCTAACCCTAAACCTAGCCTAACCCTATACATATGGTTCTTAACTACTTAACCCTAACCCTAACCCTAACCCCTATACATATGGTTCTTAACTACTTAACCCTAACCCTAACCCTTAACCCCTATACATATGGTTCTTAACTACTTAACCCTAACCCTAACCCTAACCCCTATACATATGGTTCTTAACTACTTAACCCTAACCCTAACCCTTAACCCCTATACATATGGTTCTTAACTACTTAACCCTAACCCTAACCCTAACCCTAACCCTTATACATATGGTTCTTAACTACTTAACCCTAACCCTAACCCTAACCTTAACCCCTATACATATGGTTCTTAACTACTTAACCCTAACCCTAACCCTAACCCTAACCCCTATACATATGGTTCTTAACCCTAACCCTAACCCTAACCCCTATACATATGGTTCTTAACTACTTAACCCTAACCCTAACCCCTATACATATGGTTCTTAACTACTTAACCCTAACCCTAACCCCTATACATATGGTTCTTAACTACTTAACCCTAACCCTAACCCTAACCCCTATACATATAGTTCTTAACTACTTAACCCTAACCCTAACCCCTATACATATGGTTCTTAACTACTTAACCCTAACCCTAACCCTAACCCCTATACATATAGTTCTTAACTACTTAACCCTAACCCTAACCCCTATACATATGGTTCTTAACTACTTAACCCTAACCCTAACCCTAACCCCTATACATATAGTTCTTAACTACTTAACCCTAACCCTAACCCCTATACATATGGTTCTTAACTACTTAACCCTAACCCTAACCCTAACCCCTATACATATAGTTCTTAACTACTTAACCCTAACCCTAACCCCTATACATATAGTTCTTAACTACTTAACCCTAACCCTAACCCCTATACATATGGTTCTTAACTACTTAACCCTAACCCTAACCCTAACCCTAACCCCTATACATATGGTTCTTAACTACTTAACCCTAACCCTAACTCCTATACATATGGTTCTTAACTACTTAACCATAACCCTAACCCTAACCCCTATACATATGGTTCTTAACTACTTAACCCTAACCCTAACCCTAACCCCTATACATATAGTTCTTAACTACTTAACCCTAACCCTAACCCTAACCCCTATACGTATGGTTCTTAACTACTTAACCCTAACCCTAACCCTAACCCCTATACATATGGTTCTTAACTACTTAACCCTAACCCTAACCCTAACCCCTATACATATGGTTCTTACCCCAAACATAAATCAAATTCTAACGTTGTATTGCTTTGTTTCGGCTTGTTTGTGTTACAGCATATCAACACTTTAATACTGAAGCACAATTGGTATTATAAAAGGATCGGTATGTAACATAGTCCCTTTGTTCATTTACTATGTCCCCTAATCCTTTACTCAGTCCCCTAATTAAAAATGGTTGCAGCAGAAATTATGAAATCAAAACCAAGAACATGTTTCTCATATGACTTACAATTTATCGTATATAGAATGTTGAAATTCCTTTTAGCACACACCGGTTAGAGTTACAATCAACTTCTATTTATTCTTTCTTTCATTAAGCCAGGCTTTTCAAAAATTAAAATCTTATCATCAGAGGAATTGCATAGATGGATAAGTTAAGAAATGAATAAATGCGAAAGCTGGCGTTATTTATCACCCTATTATTAGAATGAAAACGAATTACTGTTTTTAAATAAAGGATACAAAATACAAATTTGAAATACTTCTATATATTGTAGAGACGACTGATCGAAAGACAGTTATTAGATAATCTAATTTGCATATTTATTTGTAAGCACTTAATAATTAATTAATATTTGATGTTATTTATTTCTAATTTTATTGTACTATCTTATCTACATGTGTGCATTGGTTTCGCCAACATTAATAGTAATTAAATCAAATTATTTAATAAAAAAAAATTTAACATCGCTCGCGAGAATTTTTACCGACTTGGCAGAAGCGAGAAGGAAAAAGGAGGAAGAGCGTTGCTAGCTTGTTACTGATTGGTTTTCTCTCTGTGTCTCTCTGGCTGGTGTATACGGCTGTTTCTTTCCTCTTCTCTTTCTTGAATCCAGTTCACGACACTATATTATTTTTTGTTTTTGTTTTTGTTTTAAATTAACGTTTGATCTTGCTGTGATGTTGAGAACAGATACTACACTTTGATCTTAGCCAAAAGACAAAGGAGATATAATAAAATAATGTTTTTATGACTAAGCATTTTTTAATGAATTAAAAAAACTGATTTGATCTATTATTATATTATCTTTTAATGGATTGCCCAGTGTAGTATGGGTTCTGTTGTCATCATACCGTCATCACAGGAATTGCTTTTTTCTTTTTTATAATGTGGGGAGATAATCTTCCCAGGTATAACATCCTCTTTCAAGGAGGGTTAACGTAATATTTGTTCTGTTGTCATGAAACCATCTTCCCTTTTCTCTGTAGTATATTTTCTGTTGTTCTTTTTCCTTTTATAGGGAAGGTCCTCCAAGGTTATACCTCCTCTTTTTTCGAGGGCGTACATTATATATTGTAATGGAACCATCATACCAGGCATTACCTCCTCCTTGGAGGGCTTGTTTATGTAGTTTGTTAATCATATCTTCTCACCCTAGCAAAGATATGTGACTAGAGGGACCATATATTTGCTCGTATATATATATATATATATATATATATATATATATATATATATATATATATATATATATATATATTTGCTCGTATATATATATATATATATATTTGCTCGTATATATATATATATAATGAAGGAGAATGGAAAGGAATTAGAGAAAGCAAAAGCCAAATCAAAATAAGTTTTGCCCTGCATTTCTTTCCCTACAAATTTTATTTCATTTTTTCAAATTTTAAATCTTGGCCATTGCCAACTTATCTATCCCAGCGACTACCTCTGATGATAAGATTTTGATCTTTGAAAAGCCTGGCTTAAGGAAAATTTAACTTGAATAAATTGCCTTTTTGCGGAATATACCTTGCTTTGAACTTTTGAATTGAATTTTGATTTGGCTTTTGCTTTCTCTAATTCCTTTCCTTTCTCCTTCATTTCTATCTGCTCTATCCTGGATATTGAGCTGTATACTCTTCACAATAGGGTTTTACCTTTCCTAAAAGTTCGCTTTTAGTACACCTCTTATATATATATATATATATATATATATATATATATATATATATATATATATTTGCTCGTATATATATATATATATATATTTGCTCGTATATATATATATATATATATATTTGCTCGTATATATATATATATATATATATATATATATATATATATATATATATATATATATATATATATATATATATATAGTATGTGTGTTATAATGAAATAAATTCCAGGAGGAAATCCGGCTATGAGAGCTCAATGTAATCGATGATTATGTAATTTCGTGTTACTATATTTTATTATATATATATATATACATATATATATATATATATATATATATAGAGAGAGAGAGAGAGAGAGAGAGAGAGAGAGAGAGAGAGAGAGATGCACTGCTGTTTCGTTATATCACAGCTTTTACAAACTCATATTTAACATTTTAAAGGTTGTGATATTACATAAACAAACCTCTTATGTATATATTTTGTAAATATTTGTTGTAAATTGGATGCAAATTTCAAGCCTAATACTTAAGACTGAAGGATAAACCTTGTTATTTGATATCGGTTATTTTGCGTAGTAAAATCCAACCGACATATTAAGGGGAAGTCAGGGAGGGCGAAGGAGCTTGTGTTAATGTGTGTAACTCTGGCTTATATATATTACAATAATTGATAATTAGCAATAATCAATAATAAATAGTTCAGTAATTGTCAGTCAACTCTCCGTATAAATTGATTCATCAAAGAGTATCGACTTTTATGTTGACAGTTTATTCAATTTTTCGTCTGGTTACTATTGATCTAGTTTCAATTATTCGGTAAGTTTCCATTCTTAAATCTAATAATTCAAAATTTGCTATTCTTTTTCTTAAAGTTTTGACTATCAGATTTTCTATGATAAATATTGTAATCAGTGTCCAATAAAGGTTAAACAAATAATAGACTACGTATCGGATTAAAAATCTAGAAAAAGCTAATAAACGAAAAATAAAAAAAATAAAAAATACGAATATTTTATACACACGGCGGCCATTTTGTGTGTCGTATCTTCTTGAATACGCACACGGGAGTCGGAATAAGCAAATGGAAAAACGAATAATTAGGGAAAAGTTGACTTTATATATACATATGTACATACATTTATTATCACGTGTTCTTTTATATATATATGTATATGAATATATATAAACACTTTTTTATTTATATTTATACAAACATTATTATATATATATATATATATATATATATATATATATATACAAAACTAAAACGATAAAATAAATCTGGCGGTAAAAATATAAAAGAAAAAGCAGAAAACTCAACGTTTCGCCCAGTTCGCCAAGCAGTTGACTGGACTTTATCAAGAGCGAAAAAGCTAAAAGTGGCTAAGAACTTTTTTTTTAATTCATAAAAACATATATATATATATATATATATATATATATATATATATATATATATATATCAGGATAAAATACACGATGTATCACAAAATAAAATGTTATGGAGACAGAATGTATAAAAAAGACAAAAAGAAAAAACAATTAAACATATTTTGTTCCGACCAACGAACGTTTTCTGAAGGCGTTCGTTGATCCGAACGAAACCGGTAAATCTCTCGTTTCAATGATTTCTTCCTGCGTTTAATTGTTTTTCGTTTGGTCTTTTAATTCAAGAAGAATAGTTCGATTGTGCATTGTTACTGCCTTGAAGTAAATAAGCATCACGGTATTTTATGGATTTTAAAGACTAAAATTCGTTTATTAATTTGATTGTGAACAATTTGAAAACAATTTTTTTTTCATATTTGAATAAAAATATGCAAACTCAAACAATGCTGATTATAATAATTTTTTAAAGTTACAATTTTTTTTAAGTTATAATTTTTTAAAGTTACAATTTTTTAAAGGTACAATTTTTTTAAGTTACAATTTTTTTAAGTTACAATTTTTTAAGTTACAATTTTTTTTAAGTTACAATTTTTTTTAAGTTACAATTTTTTAAAGTTACAATTTTTTTAAGTTACAATTTTTTTAAAGTTACAATATTAACCAATTGATGTGTAGAAACTATTTCTTACAATGTATGCAAATACGTGTATTTCTATTTACTTGTCTCCATGCGTTGGCAGAGTTAGACACAAGGTCAGGTCATAATGTGAAGAAAATCCAGCTACCCTAAAAAGGGCACTTTAGATTGGGACAACAATAAAACAAATAGTCCCAATCTAGAAATACTTTTCCTTAACTGACCAGGGACAGAAAAGCTGAAGTTTATTATTTGGACAGATATTACAATTTGTCATATGTATTTCGGGAAAATAAAAAAATATTATTTAAATTTTAAACAAATTAGGCACAAGGCCATCCAAAGTGAGTAATAGTGTCGTTGGTCATCCTTTGTCCTATTACTGTTAACTAGAATCATTACAGTCACAACAATACAACATTTACTCTAAATTTTATCCAATGTGTTGAAAATTTGAATTTAATTCATAAATATATGTACAAATTCATAGAAAGTTGGAAGTGAAACAAAAATGACAAAAAAAAACGGTTCATAAGGCTCTCCCAACCATGTCTAAAGAATAGATCACTCACTGTTTGTTTTGGGTCGACAATAAACAGGTTGATCTCTAACTAGCAGTGGGGTAAAGGGGAAAGAAAAAGAAGTAGGGATGTAGCTTGGCAGATGGTGGTGTCCTGACTTTGATCCTAGTAAAAATGCAATAGAACAGCAATTGGGTATTAAGGACGAAACAAACAGTAATTAAATAAACAGACAAATTAAAACAAAAGCATTTAAAAATCATTAAATAATTTTTTTTTAAAGTTTCATAAAAATGCAAAACTATTTGTAAATAAATATATAAACAAAGTTATACTATTATCCATTTCACGGGATTTAAATTGTATTTCTTGCACTAAAATCATATTATTTTAAAATGTTCAGAATGTTACTTTAATTCAATGTTTAACCGTTTACAATCAAGGATTTGTCTCACGTGACTCAAATTAACCAATCAATGGTAATCATTTGAAATTATTAAACGCAAAAATAAAATTTGAACAGTAGTAATTCCGTTAAAACTTTCATCTCTTTGTATAAAAAAATGCAAAGAGATGAAAGTTTTAACGGAATTACTACTCAATACCATGTTATCACTATCTACGCATAGGCATAAAAATTAAATTTCATATACGTATGACAAACAAAACGTTTTATATCATGCAGATTGTTATTGCGTAAAAATATTTCAAATTTTAAGGAAAACAAAGAAGTGATTGTTTTTTTATTTATGATTTTCCTTCCATTTTTAATTTTTGCCTTAGGTTATGTTTATAGTTTTACATGCAAATCACTATCAGACTCTCACCTTGAAAACAATACGAACAAAACCATCAGCATCTTTCTAAATACCAAATAATTATTAAATTAAAAATGAAATAATTTCAAACATAAATGACCACAGTCCACGTCTAGCGTGTCACCTATCCCTTTCAAATCATCTTGTTTATTTGTTTATCACAACCACTGTGACGTTCGCAGACAAACGCGACTCAGTGAACAGGCCTTCTTTAAGAAGGCCATGGCTGATCCTAATGGATGGAAAGCCACCTTCGCCTATCTTCTGTATTTTTTGTTCACCCCAAACAAGGCAGGCCGCCACTGTAGACGTAAGGGGCTACTGATAAAAAAGAGTGATAGTTTGGGGTGGTCAATCTAAATTAGGAGCTGCGCAGCGAGATGTCTGTTTACATTAGTTTTAAATTGCTGCATGTCAGTAGCGTCAGGAAAGCAGGGAGCAGGAAGAAGTTCCAGTGTCCAGCAGCACGAGAAAAGAAGCTTTTGGAATAGAAAGCTCTTCGGCATCTGGGGAGCTCCACAGTGAATGGATGGGATTTGGCTGCTTCTCTGGTTGGTCTAAGGAATTTACGCCGTGGGGGTACCAGAGCAGCAAGCTCATCAGATGACTAACGAATATGCTATTTCAAACCTAATCTAGATAGACTAACGAAAATATTGTAAACGTAAGCTAGGCAGACAGACCAGAATATCTGATTGTCTTTTGTCCGACCCCTTCCCTGACTTCTCGTAACTCTATTCGCTCATTCACTACCTAAGCTGGTTATATAAAATATTGCCACTTTTATTGTCTACGTGTTCATAGCGGAATTAAGGATGTGTCAATGTCATCAATCTTAAGCCTCATCTATACTTCGATACAGTGTCAAAGAGAAAACTAGTATATTGTCACACTGGCCCTCTCTTAAATCTCCCTGGATATATGTCCAGTAGCGTTTCATTTATTACATAAACTCTGGCGCCGACTAATCAAGATCCCGTTGAACACTAGACTCCGTCTCTATAACGCGTACTGCGTGTCCATCATGCTCTACAATAGCAAAAACTGGGCATTAACAAAAGCCATGCTTGACAAGCTGGATGCGTCCCACCGCAGACACTTCCGTTCCATCACAGGTCACTGCTGGCCGAAAAAACTTATCAGCAACAAGGCACTATACGAGCTGTGCAACGAAAAAACCCTCTCCACAAAGGTCGCTGAATAAAGATGGTCTATGTTAGACCATGTCCTACGAATAGACCCTGACACTCCCGCACAGAGGGCACTAGACTTTGCCGTTACTGGCTCGCAAGCCTACTAACCGCGACTAGGACGGCACTGCACAAATCTGCTGGGCACACTACGTGCCGACGTCAAGCAGGCGGGACTAGGACCACTACGTACAGCGAAACAACTTCATTGCCTACGACAACTTGCGCATGACAAGGTCAGATGGCCTAGGACTAGCATGGCGGACTGATTGCAGGTACGGGATGTCATTTGACTACCGTAGCCGTAGAACACAGTTTGTAAAAAAAATATGTCCAGACTTACATGAATGAACTGACCCGTCTCAAAAAAAAAGAAAGGAGGCGAATAGGTAATTTTTGAAAAATGTGCATGATCCATTATGGTTACTCATTTATTAATAAACGATAAATGATCTATAGTAGTTATTAATACTTACATTAACGGGCAAATAAGAAGGTCAAAGTGGGCAATAGTTAAAATATTTTAAAGCAAAAAATAAACCAAGAAATACATTTTTTTTTGTACTTTTATTTTTCAGAATTTTTTAGCTAAGGATTCATAGTTTGCGTAATTTTGGTCATTCAGACCAGTGGCGCAGTGGATATATTACTAAGTTAAATTCAGTTCCAAGTAATAGTCAACTGGATGTTGAAGGTTCAATCCTCGGTGCGGACGATACGAAGAAATGCGAATTACGGAAGACTTCTTCCAGTCATGGCTGACGGAACAAGATCATGCTATCCCCTTGAATTAAATAAAGGCTTCCGTTCGAAATTCCGTCCAGATTCCAGAGCTAGACAGAAATATTCCCGAGTTCGAAATGATACACCTGAAGAAGGCCGGAGATTACAGCGGCCGACACGTTGTGATGATAACACTCAAGATAAGAAAGGTAGTCCGAATAACCAAAATTATGCAAAACGATAATTGTTTTCTATAATAAATGATTTACTCATTGAATTTGGTTTCCTTTTCATTTTAGCCGAATTCTTAAATACCAATCTACAGGAATTAGTTGAATACCCGCGCGTATAATTGAAAAATGAGACAATTCACTCGGTTATATCTTAACGAAAAATAGAACGATTAAAATGCTTTTTCAGACATTTTCTCGACAGACTAACGGATATGATATTTCAAACCTAATCTAGACAGATTAACGGATATGATATTTCAAACCTAATCTAGACAGACTAACGGATATGATATTTCAAACCTAATCTAGACAGACTAACGGATATGATATTTCAAACCTAATCTAGACAGACTAACGGATATGATATTTCAAACCTAATCTAGACAGACTAACAGATATGATATTTCAAACCTAATGTAGACAGACTAACGGATATGATATTTCAAACCTAATCTAGACAGATTAACGGATATGATATTTCAAACCTAATCTAGACAGACTAACGGATATGATATTTAATACCTAATCTAGACAGACTAACGGATATGATATTTCAAACCTAATCTAGACAGACTAACGGATATGATATTTCAAACCTAATCTAGACAGACTAGCGGATATGATATTTCAAACCTAATCTAGACAGACTAACGGATATGATATATCAAACCTAATCTAGACAGACTAACGGATATGATATTTCAAACCTAATCTAGACAGACTAACGGATATTATATTTCAAACCTAATCTAGACAGACTAACGGATATGATATTTCAAACCTAATCGAGACAGACTAACGGATATGATATTTCAAACCTAATCTAGACAGACTAACGGATATGATATTTCAAACCTAATCGAGACAGATTAACGGATATGATATTTCAAACCTAATCTAGACAGACTAACGGATATGATATTTCAAACCTAATCTAGACAGACTAACGGATATGATATTTCAAACCTAATCTAGACAGACTAACGGATATGATATTTCAAACCTAATCTAGACAGACTAACGGATATGATATTTCAAACCTAATCTAGACAGACTAACGGATATGATATTTCAAACCTAATCGAGACAGATTAACGGATATGATATTTCAAACCTAATCTAGACAGACTAACGGATATGATATTTCAAACCTAATCTAGACAGACTAACGGATATGATATTTCAAACCTAATCTAGACAGACTAACGGATATGATATTTCAAACCTAATCTAGACAGACTAACGGATATGATATTTCAAACCTAATCTAGACAGACTAACGGATATGATATTTCAAACCTAATCTAGACAGACTAACGGATATGATATTTCAAACCTAATCTAGACAGACTAACGGATATGATATTTCAAACCTAATCTAGACAGACTAACGGATATGATATTTCAAACCTAATCTAGACAGACTAACGGATATGATATTTCAAACCTAATCTAGACAGACTAACGGATATGATATTTCAAACCTAATCGAGACATGCTAATGGATATGATATTTCAAACCTAATCTAGACAGACCAACGGATATGATATTTCAAACCTAATCGAGACAGACTAACGGATATGATATTTCAACCCTAATCTAGACAGACTAACGGATATGATATTTCAAACCTAATCTAGACAGACTAACGGATATGATATTTCAAACCTAATCTAGACAGACTAACGGATATGATATTTCAAACCTAATCTAGACAGACTAACGGATATGATATTTCAAACCTAATCTAGACAGACTAACGGATATGATATTTCAAAATTAATCTAGACAGACTAACGGATATGATATTTCAAACCTAATCTAGACAGACTAACGGATATGATATTTCAAACCTAATCTAGACAGACTAACGGATATGATATTTCAAACCTAATCTAGACAGACTAACAGATATGATATTTCAAACCTAATGTAGACAGACTAACGGATATGATATTTCAAACCTAATCTAGACAGATTAACGGATATGATATTTCAAACCTAATCTAGACAGACTAACGGATATGATATTTAATACCTAATCTAGACAGACTAACGGATATGATATTTCAAACCTAATCTAGACAGACTAACGGATATGATATTTCAAACCTAATCTAGACAGACTAGCGGATATGATATTTCAAACCTAATCTAGACAGACTAACGGATATGATATATCAAACCTAATCTAGACAGACTAACGGATATGATATTTACAAACCTAATCTAGACAGACTAACGGATATTATATTTCAAACCTAATCTAGACAGACTAACGGATATGATATTTCAAACCTAATCGAGACAGACTAACGGATATGATATTTCAAACCTAATCTAGACAGACTAACGGATATGATATTTCAAACTTAATCTAGAAAGACCTACGGATATGATATTTCAAACCTAATCTAGACAAACTTACGGATATGATATTTCAAACCGAATCCAGACAGACTAACAGATATATTTCAAACCTAATCTAGACAGACTAACGGATATGATATTTCAAACCTAATCGAGACAGACTAACGGATATGATATTTCAAACCTAATCTAGACAGACTAACGGATATGATATTTCAAACCTAATCTAGACAGACTAACGGATATGATATTTCAAACCTAATCTAGACAGACTAACGGATATGATATTTCAAACCTAATCTAGACAGACTAACGGATATGATATTTCAAACCTAATCTAGACAGACTAACGGATATGATATTTCAAACCTAATCGAGACAGACTAACGGATATGATATTTCAAACCTAATCGAGACAGATCAACGGATATGATATTTCAAACCTAATCTAGACAGACTAACGGATATGATATTTCAAACCTAATCTAGACAGACTAACGGATATGATATTTCAAACCTAATCTAGACAGACTAACGGATATGATATTTCAAACCTAATCTAGACAGACTACCGGATATGATATATCAAACCTAATCTAGACAGACTAACGGATATGATATTTCAAACCTAATCTAGACAGACTAACGGATATTATATTTCAAACCTAATCTAGACAGACTAACGGATATGATATTTCAAACCTAATCGAGACAGACTAACGGATATGATATTTCAAACCTAATCTAGACAGACTAACGGATATGATATTTCAAACCTAATCTAGAAAGCCTTACGGATATGATATTTCAAACCTAATCTAGACAGACTAACGGATATGATATTTCAAACCTAATCTAGACAGACTAACGGATATATTTCAAACCTAATCTAGACAGACTAACGGATATGATATTTCAGACCTAATCGAGACAGACTAACGGATATGATATTTCAAACCTAATCTAGACAGACTAGCGGATATGATATTTCAAACCTAATCTAGACAGACTAACGGATATGATATTTCAAACCTAATCTAGACAGACTAACGGATATGATATTTCAAACCTAATCTAGACAGACTAACGGATATGATATTTCAAACCTAATCTAGACAGACTAACGGATATGATATTTCAAACCTAATCGAGACAGATTAACGGATATGATATTTCAAACCTAATCTAGACAGACTAACGGATATGATATTTAAAACCTAATCTAGACAGACTAACGGATATGATATTTCAAACCTAATCGAGACAGACTAGATTATTGAGCATTACTTAAATTTTTTTAATTAAAACTTTTTTCTGTAATTATTATTTAGTAGTAATTCTGGTCTTCACATGTTTGCACCTAGTCCTGGACCGCAGTCGCATGTTTGCCAGGCCTGTATTATGGATCGCCTTGATATAAAACAATTTATTAAAAATATAATTCCAGAATTTTATAGATAGTTTGTATTATTTGGATTATTTGGACTTAAGTTATTCCGACCCGTGGCGACACGCATAAAACTGTTATTTATAATCAGTTCTAAGTAACAGTCATCCGGTGGTTTAAGGTTCAATCCTCAGTACGAGCGATACTAAAAATATATATACAAATTACTTAAAACTTCTACCCGGCCATGGCTGACGAAAAAAAACAATCTACCCTCCTTGATTGAATAAAGACTTTCCTTCAAAATTCCGTAAAGATGTTCGAGTTCGATATAGAGATTCCCGACTTCAAAAAAACGCACCTGAAAAATATTAGAGGTTACATCGGCTGAGACGTTGTGAGAATAACACCCAAGATGAGAACAGTAGTCCAAATTATACAAACTCAAATAATGCATATGAAATAATTTATTGAACAGAAGCATAAAAAATTATTTATTTAAAAGAGAAATACGTAAACATATTTATGAAGAACCAATATTTCGAGTCGGTCTGCTTATGCCTTGTTTATACGTTGACGACTGGTCAACAAGAAAGGTCACGTAGTACATTTTGTTTGGACTGTCTCCTCAGCCAAGGAATAACAAAACTCATTTTTTTTTTAATATATATTTTTTGTATCAATATTTATCTATTTTGGGCGGTTGAAATAATAAAAAAGTAAACATTATATACGCGATTTTGTGTGGAAGAAAATAACTCATTTGATTTCGAAGAAATCTTCATCTTTTATTTCCATGCTACATAAAATACTAAACGTGTTCTAATTGACCCATACATCTATCATGATGCGGATTGATAATTTGTACAGTTTTGATTATCCACTACTGATCTCATTTTGAATGTGATTCTCTTAACGTTTCAGCCGATGCAACCTCCAACCTTCTTAAGGTGCATATGATGAAAGGCAAATAGCGACACGGATAAATGTGTTCAGGTAGAAGCAATTCTAAATGAGTCTTCTGAATATTGAAGGTTCAATCCCTTATAGGCGATACTTAAACAAATAATAATACTAAAAATAACTCACTTAAGATTTCTACCCAGTAATGGCTAATGGAATGAGAACAATATACCCTCGTGGATATAATATAATTCAGTTCGAAATTTCGTATATATTCCTGATTTGACATAAGGTTGCTTTGTTTTACGGCATATCAACCCTTTCCTCGTTATTTAATGTCGAATCTGATAAATTTGGGAAAAGGTTTTATGCTTCAAGTTTTTTATATGTTAAAGTATCTATTTATGGTGTTCGTTTTAGTTGTTTTGTTTTACGGCATATCAACCCTCCTAGCGTGATTTAATGTTAAATAAGGTAATTTTGGTAAATGTTTTTTATGCTTCAAGTTCTTTATATGTTCAAGTATTTATTCATGGAGTTTGATTTGGTTTGTTGTTTTGTTTTACGGCATATCAACCATCCTAGCGTTAGTTAAAGTCAAATAAGGTCATTTTGGTAAAGGTCTTTATGCTTCAAGTTCTTTATATATTCAAGTATTTATAAATGGTATTTGGTTTGTCTGTTTTGTAAAGGAAAATGTTGTTTTGTTTTGGGCTTTGGAGAACCTGATTGACTTTGCAAAAGTAAATGGATACGACAATAACATTTATGTTTGGTGGATTTTGGATCAGGAAGCCGGTATTTTTAGACAGCCTGATCTGGTAGTATCAGCCGAGTTGACATAAAAATGTCCGCGTTCGACAAGATGCACATCAAGAATGGCAGAGGTTACACCGACTGAAACGTTGTGAAAATAACATTCAAGATGTAAACACGAATCTGAATAATCCAAATAATGCGATAAATCTATTTTTTGTATATTCTTCATCTTTCGTGTGAATCAGATGATTCTGGTGTTGGCATTAGTTTCGCCGGTGTTTTTCTAGGTAGAAATCTTTCTGGGAACACATCGGTCACTTACAGGAAGGACCAAGAGAAGGTTGCGAACATCCCTAAGTGAAAGTGGTACTGTGGAACCGACTAGATTCGAACTTGGAACTGTATATTTATTTCTTGTGATAGATTAGAATTAATACATTGCAAAAAAGGGCTCTTTCATGTTCTTTTATTTTAGAGGAGGGAAAGTATATTTTATATAGATTGGTGTATATGGCCGACCCTCTAAACCAATTCTTATATAATGTTGGTTTTTAATGCTTACAAAAAATCTATAAACTGTGGAGATTGTTGCCATTAAACGAAAGGTCAGCGCATTTGTACTCGTAGATGAGGAAGAAAGTTTAATTGACAGCAACAGCGTTTGAAGAAAAGGGACAACAACCGTGTATATTAATTCAACTATTTGACTAAGGCAAGTAACAAACAATGCGATGCAAAGCAACCGGTGTTAATATTAGTAGATAAATATACAGAAAGGGGTTTGAAATCACGTGATTCACGGAAATTATCCTAGTCCGCAAGAATGACGACGACAGAATCAAGCCAGTCAACAAAGTTATACCATTCTGATTCCTACGAATTTACTTTTAACTAAATAAGAGATTTATATTATATTATTTGTATTATTCGGACCATTGTTCTCATCTTGGGTGTTATTCTCGCAATATTAGCCAAGATATAACGTCCGACATACTTCAGATGCATACTGTCGAACTCGGACATATTTTTCTTGAACTCGGGAGTGCTTACAGTATTTTAAACGGAACACTTTAACTTTTGGTTTGGTTTGGTTTGGTAGTTTTGTTTTACGGCATATCAACCCTTTTTGGGTTATTTAATGCCGAATCTGGTCATTATAGTAAAAGTTTTTATGCTTCAAGTTCTTTATATCTTCAAATGTTTAATCATCGTTTTTGGTTTGGTAGTTTTGTTTTACGGCATATCAACCCTTTTTGGGTTATTTAATGCCGAATCTGGTCATTATAGTAAAAGATTTATGCTTCAAGTTCTAAAAATAAAATAAAAAAGGGGAGGGAGAAAGGGAGAGGGGCTGTTGTTTTTGTTTTTGGTTTTGTAGAACATAATTAAGTTTTACAAAAAAAACAAAACAAAAAAAAACAAAAACAAAAACGTCAATGTAGGTGAATTTCGTCTCAGGGAGCCACAGGGCAACCTGATCTGGTATCACCAGTTTAACTTTTGGGTGGAAGCTATGACCAGGTAGAAGTCTCAAGCATTCTTAAATTGTATTCCTTGTATTGTCCGTACTGAGTATTGAACGTTCAACCTCCAGCAGACTGTCACTTTAAATGTGTTTTATCTGTGTAGTAACTGTTGGTTCTTCTGTCGTTAGAAGAGAACGCTTTGCCACATCTACATCGAGCTTGGTGTCGCAAGGCAGTCAACATTTAAACGACATCGACCTTAATAGTGGTGAATGGGAAAAGAATGAAGAACCCGAACCGTTTGAGACAGTTAGTAAAAACGGATAAACAAACATAGAATTTATAACATGGACTTGATACCTCTCCATGACATTTGACACGAGAATTTATTTGAGCTAGCTCTGTGCGATTTTTTTGTGAGTCTTAAATTGTTCATCTGGAAGAAACTGTTTTTTTTGTTTTGTTTTACTAAAAGAATGATTGCGTTAAAATAACAAAAAATAATGTATGTTCCATATGTATCACGAACGTTTTCGATTCTTCGTCGTCATCATCGGGTGAAAAAAGCAAATGAACAAAAATGCTGGTGAAAAGAAGAAAATTTCAAAAGTTTGCTGCTAAAAATCGGGCACAAGATGTGAGTTAGACGCCTAGAGAACGGTTTCACACTGTTCCGTGTAAGACGTTAACAATTTAAAATTCGGGACGCCAGAATTAGCGTCACATGATAAAATGATATTACTTTGAGCTTTTAAAAATGTTGTTATAGGTTTACTACGTAATGTTATTAATTGTAGGTTGTTGGGTTAGCAATTAATAACATTACGTATGAAACCAGTAACCAAATTTTTAAACGTGTAACGTAATACAATTTTAGCACGACGTCATATCCGGAACACGTTAGCTTAATTTCTACTCCTAACTTTATGCTTCAATACACGCACGATCTAATATTGCTACATGTATAGATACGAATAAAGATTAAAAGTAACAAGAACTATTTTGATGATTGATATAGCTTATCACATAGCTTCGACAAGTACTTCAACTCGTACCTCGAAAACGAGAGAGAGAGAGAGAGAGACGGAGAGAGAGAAAAATGAATATAAAATGTCGAGATGGAGGCTGAGACATCTACGTGAGAAGCAAGATAAAGTGAGGTTAAGATCTTGGGCAGGCTCTTTATTATTTGCCATGACAAACACAGAAAAGGATGATAATGCCTAGAGAATAAGTTTCCAAACAATGGGCAAATAATCGCTTTTATGTCTCGTTTGATTATTTCCATTGCATGGAGAGTTCCCAGCATCCGTCCCATTTCGGCTTCAACACGGGGGGGGGGCGGAAGTCTCTCATCCTTGGAGCTCTTTCAACTAGCGTCTCTTAGTTACAGCCTTTAGCAGTGTCGCGCTTCCAACTGTTCACTTGAATCAGTTTAATCAACGTGTGTAAATTTCATTCAACCATTCGTCTTTAAAATCTCGTGACGTCATTTCCAAAAGGTCATCGAACTTTCTAGAACTGGGGCAGTCTCATAAATACATCTCAGTATTTACCTTACTTACTAAATAACCGGTAAATGTTAAATATATATTTTATAATGTCACTTTAAAAGTTTAAAATAACAAATAAAACACACTTTGTTTACTGATTCAAATATGTGTCTGAGTGAAAACACCTCTGATATTTCGAAGCAAAAGAACAAATACATGTTGACTTTGTTTTATTTATCTAGACATAGACGTTCCAGGGAGACGTCGTAATGAACATGGCGTTGACTCAGATGATAGCTAAGGAGATGTGCTGAAATATCCAAGATATTTTCTGCTGGTAATATTAGTATCACTATTATTAATTTCGTCAGCGTTTTATCTAGATAGAAGATAGTATAACTGTTGTGAAGTTGTTCCACAGTAAATAATAAATAAAGGAAGTCAAGTCGAGGGTTGGTTTAACAAGTGTATTAACAAATTAAGAAAGTAACTAGCTCTTGGCTAGACAGTTACAAGACTGTGCTTTGTCTTCTGGTGACTCGCACTATTTATAGTGACAACCGGTGTAGTTTCTCCTGTGTAAGAACGGCCGGTGTAACAATAACTTAAGTGATTTCATATTATGACGATATACATTGGGAAAGGAGAAATTACCATTCGTACACATATAAAGGAAAGACGCCCCTTGTCATTTTGAGGGGCAATCAGATACTCTGAATCCCTTATGTGTCGTAGATATCTAAACCGCGTAATAGCCGCAGTGTATGGTTGGTTTCTTTCACACTTCAAACTGGTCATTAGTCGTTTATTATCTAATGAAGTGACTAGATCCAAATATGCTTCGTAGAAACTTTGTTTGATCTATATTCTGTTGTTTTTTTGTTATTTTTATAGTAATAATACCTTGGAAGCTTTGAGAATAACTATTGATTTCTGTAGTCATAAAGTTACAACGATGAAGTCTTACCAAATATTTACTTCGAGCAGCCATTACACAATTCTCACTAATCAAAAAGAAAGGGGTGTTTGTGCTGATGAGCGGTCGTACGAATAAATTATTGTTTTATAAAAACAATATTATATACTTATTCAGCGTTATATTCTTACTCACTGTAGAAAAAAGTAGAAAAAATTATCCACTAGAACTTTAATTACAAGTATTTTTCCATTCTTCGTATCATAACAGTGATTCGTTCAGTAAGTGTCCATCACTTTTTTTTAAATAATTCAAGGGCAGATAATTCGCAAGGGAGAAAATCATGAAATTGAAAAAAAAAACGTTCAGTAAGCGTCCATTTTTTTTTCTTAAAAATAATTCAAGGGCAGATAATTCGCAAGGGAGATAACCATATATAAAAATTAAATTTATTCAAATAAAACATTTCGTTATAATGCAATAAATTAATTTAATTTTGTTTATTGACTGTCATTTTGTTTTATTGGAATAAATTAAATTTTTAATATGTAGTTATTTTTTTTAAATTGCATAATTATCTCCCTTGCGAATTATCTGCCCTTGAATTATTTTTAAGAAAAAAAATGGACGCTTACTGAACGAATCGCTGTTATGATACGAAAAATGGAAAAATACTTGTAATTAAAGTTCTAGTGGATAATTTTTTCTACTTTTTTGTACAGTAAGTAAGAATATAACGCTGAATAAGTATATAATATTGTTTTTATAAAAAATAATTTTTTCGTACGGCCGCTCATCAGCATAAGCACCAAAAGAAAAGTTGTAGCGTGTGAGAGGTATATAGGGTAAGTACTCCCGAAAAGATGCAAGCCATGGAATTGTTAATAAAATTCACAATCCTTTCTGCAATCCAACTACATTTTAGTACAAATGAACTGCACTATATACCTCTCTTGTATTGCTGTTCAATAATATGTGTGGCAACTTTGGTGAGCGGCTCATCAGCAGTAGGGAAAGTACTGAATAAACCTCGCACCTGCAGAACCATAAGCCCTCAGATATTCATCTTCACAGAGATAATTTACATCTAAACAATCCACAAACTATTTCTGAACTTCAGAACGGAGGTACAGACAAAACCGGGGCAGTGATATAAAAAGGCAGAGTATTTCTAAGGTATTGACAATCATGCATGTTGTGTAATTTATCATTTATTATTTATTTACTTATTTATTATTTTATTTAAATGTCAAATTTAGTGTTAATGTAAACATGTAAAAGTCTTGTAAGGACAGGATTTTTTTTTAATTTTAGAGATTCTTTACATTTTAGAGTGAAATGTTATTAAGCTTTATATTTTAGTCGCAATTATCTTCTTTTTAAACCAATGTATTTGTATTCTCTACTAATTTATATATAGTAAGCTATGAAAATATATTTATGGCAATTAAGCTACACACACTTTTCATCCCCGGTGGGGGGGGGGAATCTTCAGGCTGAAATGCATGGAGTTATTTTTGAGGGGTGTTTTTATATACACGGCTATCTAGTTAACCAATCAGATTCTTTGTTGTTCATTCAGCAAATCGTTGGGCTTCCCACGAACAAAGATCCGGTTAGTATTACTTCGTATATCCTGTTCTATTGTTCTGTTTTCGACAGAGTGCCCTATATCCTGTTTCTTTGTTAATATAATGGGTGAATTTATTTTGACGCGTGGTACCTTGTATTTCTATTTTAAGTTTCAGTTTTTTAAATTGTTAGGTTGTGATTTAGTTTAGTTTTTTTTTAATTATTTGTTTATTTATTTAGTATTTATGTATTGTTAGCCTAAGGTAAATATATTTCTGTGTAGGCCGCTGTTTGCTATCTCACTTCTACAGTTTAATAGATTTTGGGGGTCATTAAAGTTTAGGATTTCAAATTTTTCATTCGGACATAATCTACACGGGTCGTCTAAATTTTACATGTACTGGCCTGTCGTATTATTTTCCATTCAATTATTGGTGAACGTCCATTTTTTAGCTCCCAATATATATATATATATATATATATATATATATATATATATATATATATATATGGGAAATAAAAAAGAAAAAATCAAGAGATATTTTTTATATTCATCAACGTTTCGTCTTTATTTCCGTCTCTCTCAGTATGATAATTTTAAGAAAAATGTCATGCAAGTACATCGAAATATTGGGTTGACATGATGGGTTTATAAGGAAAAGTAGTAGCCGTTGCTACTAAGAGCGCTGGACGAGGGTCCAGGCTGCGAGAAGTCTTTATTTTGCCACTACTGACTTCTCGCAGCCTGGACCCTCGTCCAGCACTGTTAGTAGCCACGGCTACTACTTTTCCTTATCAACCCATCATGTCAACTATTTCGATGTACTTGCATGACATTTTTCTTTAAATTATCATCCTGAGGGAGACGGAAATAAAGACGAAACATTGATGAATATAAAAAATATCTCTTGATTTTTTCTTTTTTATTTCCCATATATATATATATATATATATATATATATATATATATATATATATATATATATATATATATATATATTGGGAGCTAAAAAATGAGGAGTCTTGCAATAAAGACGAAACGTTGATGAATATATAAAAAAAAATATCTCTTTGTTTTTCCTTTTTCATTTCCCATTACGTCGGATTACTCTCATCCTTTCTTTTCTCATATATATATATATATATATATATATATATATATATATATATATATATATATATATATATATATATATATATTGTTTGTGATTGCTATTTTAATAATTAAAGGTATTTGTTTTTGTAATTCTAAAATATTAGTTATCGAAATCTAAGGCCAAGTAACTCTTCTCAAAATACTTGTTGAATGTGTATGTATTGTGTGTTGTGTGTTGTGTGTTGTGTGTTTGTGTGTGTTGTGTGTTGTGTGTTGTGTGTTGTGTGTTTGTGTGTGTTGTGTGTTGTGTGTTGTGTCTCTAAAAATGAGAGGTAGTATACGAAGAGATTCCGAAAGAGAAAAGATGGGGGAGGGGAATAAAGCTGGAAGGGCGTCGGGTTAAACGCACTATGGTAAACGGGGTAGCTTGGAAGAAGGGGTAGAGGGAATCGGTTTCAAGATCGGTGATTCATTTCTCTATCAAATCAAGATCTGGACTTGAATTGCGATCGTCGCCATATTGAGATTCGTGTTCGCTTCATAGCCGACCTGAAAAATGGCTTCTTCTTGTAGCGGCCGAAAGCAAGGAACCGAACGCTGTCCACGCCATTTCCCAAGACACTCGACTTCTATGAATACTAATGATCTCGCAACATCCGTGATTATTTAGCTGGAATAGAAAAATCGTCAGCACTGGAGATATCTTCATGTTTATCAAGACGGTCTTTGATGATAGCGCATGTCGTGATTTGAAAATAAGCTGTGTTTATATATATATATATATATATATATATATATATATATATATATATATATATACGTTGTATATATGCAAATACTTTATACCTTTCGTTAATGTCATAGATATATATGGAGAGAGAGGGAGAGAGGGAGAGAGAGGGAGAGAGAGGGAGAGATTCTACTAAGTAAAATGAATACGATGTTCGACGCACTTGCAGGCACATACAAATCATAATATGAGATATCAATTGGCAACAGCGCCCGTCACTTAGTCGAGTGATTGGAGTCGCCGATTATCAACTAGATGGTCGTACGTTCGATCCTGGGTTCGAAAGTGTGTTA
>OY744528.1:8909079-8926579 GCA_963556195.1 Sepiola atlantica | reverse complement strand
ATACATCTCTCCCTCTCCCTCTCCCTCTCCCTCTGTTTCGCCTAAACCCAAATATAGGAAAACGAAGATAGACTCTAAGGACGTCAAATAAGGTTATCAGTTTATTTTCAGTTTATTTTCGTAATACTAAGTTAGAGCAATTATTTGAGCTTTAATGAATACAGCGTAATTGGAATGTAATCCCATATTATAAAATGCTCTTAATTAATTACGTAAATATAATTACAACGATGGATTAATATGATAAAATGTGTATAGCATGGGGTTTTATTTAGAATTCAATATGTGCGCCAGCATTCGCCACAAGTTTCTCAAGCCGCGTGGGATCCGCATCAACTGATTTCACAAGATACTCTTTTTTATACTAACCAGTCATTACTTATCAAAGCTAAAAACACGTGAAGGTTAATGAGATGGATAACTTGACAGTCGAAGGGTGGTGAATGCTACAGAAAAATTATAAATCTACACCCGACCCTAAAAATAGGTGGCCGCCCTCTACCGTGCTAGTAAACTTCTCACGCCTGACATTATCATATATCTCTTCAAAGCCACCATCCGCCCATGCCTGGAATATTGTTGCCACATCTGGGCTGGTGCATCATCCAGAAGTCTTTCCCTCTTAGACAAGGTAAAAAAAAGAGTCGCCAACTTAATAAATCCCTCACTATCCACTAAGCTCCAGCTCCTGTCCCATCGCCACAATGTTGAATCCTTGTGCCTGTTTTACAAGTACTTCGATGAAGTGTGCTCCGATGAACTTGCTGCTCTAGTGTTCCCTCGACGTAAATACACTAGACCAACCCTACAATCAGCTAAATCCCATCCTTCACTGTGGAGGTCCCCAGATGCCGAAGAGCCTTCTACTCTAATAGCTTCTTTCCTCGGGCTGCCGGCCTTTGGAACTCCCTTCCGGCTCCCTGTTTATCTGATTGTACCGACATGCAGACATGTTAAACTATTGTAAACAGACATGTCGCTGCACAGCTCTCAACTTAGGATGACCCCCCAAAACCTCCACACTAATTCTCAGTTGCCCCTTTCCGTCTACAGTGGCGAGCTGCTTTATTTGGGGTGAACTTTGTTATATATTAGATACTAGCGGAACCCGTCGCCCGGCGTTGCACGGGAGAAAGTACTACCTATTGCATAAAAAAGAAACCGCCTATTGTTCTCCCCCCCCTCTACCGTGTTGGTGAATGTTTTAAATAAAAAAAAAAGAAAAGTAAAAGAAAGCAGAATGGGATCGAACGCCGATACTGGCGAAAATGAAACCTCCCTTCTTAACCATTGCGCCACAGTTACAACCTGAAAAATACATATGAAAATAGGCCAGTTAACTTAAGCTTGTTTACTGGCAGCTTCTGGCGACGAAAAATAAAGTTCAACAATGACACGCTTTAGGTCATTTATTTGAGAAGGGTTAAAGGTATATGATTTTGAAAATATAAATGTGTCGGGGTCTAACAGTATCTTGGCGGCTATTGAATTAAGTAGGAAGTCGATTTAATGAAGGAATTGTAGCCGCCATATTTGAAGAATAAATGTTGCAGTAACTGTGTTCGTTAATGTCATTCGCTTAATTCCGGAATGAATGTAAATGTGGAAATCATAGTTAGAAATAGTAAAAACGTAATCTGATATTCGCGGAATATCATCGGATTCAACGGGAGCGGTCATTATTTGTTTGCGTATTGCTTTATATTATGTAGTAAATTAATACCAGGCAAATAATTAATAAGGACGGACTGTTTTGTGAAAAGTAAACTGTGTTTATTAGTACCCGGTGTCGATGAGTGTAGTCACAGTACACAATTGTTAAGGGGAAAAGTCTTTGCTACCACCTATATGGAGTTGGATTTTCGGAGAGACGTTGATGGTGGGTCAAATATAATATTTAGTGTTAGGTTGGAAAAATAATAAAAACTTTACTGAAACACGCTCGAGTGAATAAGTGTAGTATAGCGGTGAGTTTAGTAGCCTGTGATGTATGTGGTTATTTTCCTATACTCCGAGAAGGTACAGGGGATAAAACGTCTCTACTTTATATATTAGAAGAAGATATATATATATATATATATATATATATATATATATATATATATATATATATATATATATATATATATATATTAAACCTGTGTCAGAAATATTGCTCATAGAATGTGAGGATTAAAAAACAAAATATGGAGAAGTTAAAGTTACTACTTTTCCATTTAGTCCTTACATTTAATGAGTGTAGTTAATTATCGATAAATGGTGACTCATTATTTAAAAAATAAACGAAAGCGTTCCTCGTGGAATCAGTCGATGCGTTTCCACGCGATTTATGAAAGCGGTGATGAATGTCGGTAGGCATATTGAATAAAACGCCATACACGTTCTTTTCATGTTACTTTCTTGTAAGAAATACATTTCAGTAACAAATGACAAGCACTTAATAATAGGAAGTTGCTTTCCAATCATCTTGTATACTTCGCTTTATATATCCTCACACTTAATTTTGTAATAAAATAATTGCACATGGGCTATTTCTACAAAACAGGTGCCCTTGTAGAATATTGTCAACAGAATATGAAACAATGTGAGACTTAACTTTAACCTGGATGCGGACTTGAGTGAGTATTTAAGCCTAGACCTATAACAGGTATTCAACATTTTTCGTGGAATTAAACGGTTTCATCCTACTGATACCCGACTGATACCCGACTGACATTTGGGGTTAACACTAACGAGGTCAAGCCCATTCTAAACGGACCCGAACTAATTTATCATCAGTGATGTCTTTAAAAGTTATTCGCTTTTCATTGAGAGAACTTCAGGTTCCTCTCCCCAGTCAACAAGACATCACCCACACACGATTAAAACCGGCGCGTATTTTCACTGCATAATAAGCACGAATCACAAGGACGTCGTCTTTCCCCGAAGTGAAGCGTGGTAATAAACGGCAAACTTGTCAAAGTAGGCCGGTCGAACAAAGAGGCGGGAAGATAGAGTGATGCTCTTTCCGGTTGGGTTTAAGTCAATTAATGAATGTCAGAAAGGTGACAGCCATCTTGACCAGTCCAACACACACCGGCTCGCCGCTTATTTGTATTCGAGGCAAAAAGTTATATAAATCTCCTGTCCACTTCCAGATGATCGGTGACAGGCGAAATGAGGCGCATGCTCAGTAGGCAAAAGGAAGTGCATCGCTTTTCAAATGCGATTCTTATTTAATACCGGAAGTTTAGCATCCTCTACGGACGCGTTTCATTGCTTGATGAGCCAATGGGAATGAGATCAATCTCCTGTCCGACGTAATAAACTTCAACGCTGATAGACTCTACTGACACGCTAGTCGATTTTAACCGGCTTCAGTCTGTGCTTCAATGTAACGATATCAAAGACGATCGATTATCCGCTGTAAGTTTTGTATACTAGCAAGGTTATACGTCTTGGGAACGTATCTTTTGTAATGTTAACCGAAGGTATTTAATGATAGGCCGAACGGCAAACATACACATATAAAGAGGGTTATTACTGTAAGTGAACAATGTATTATGTAGTTGGGTAACAGTAGGCTTCCGTGGATTTGGGATGGATTATAAAAGCCTTTTATAAACAGTAAAGGTGTATATATATATGTCAATGAAACCATGGTATGTTTCTGAAACGTATACGGTATATATTTTTGATAAATAATTTATATTTTATCTCTCACATTCTGATGGATGATCGAGCACTTTATTGATTTATTTACTACATACCCCGACGCACTATATATATATATATATATATATATATATATATATATATATATATATATATATATATATGTGTGTGTGTGTGTGTGTGTGTTTCGAGGTGCAACATTTATTAATGGTTTTGCATAAAAGCATATTCCATCTAAAATTAGACAGGGTATACCTGGTTCCTTGTGCTATACCTCCTTCCAGACTTTGGAATCGTCTATTGGCCAGCATTTAGCTAACAATGCATGCTGTATAAAATAGAGTGGTTCAAGGTATTACACCGGGCGGTTTCACCTCTCATTTAGAAAATATTGGAATTTGTCGCGACCGCTTTACGAAAGCACTCTTTTTGCAAGCAGAAGGATTTCGCAAAGTCGTTGATTGTCTTTGAGGAAAGTTTGTTAGCCCATTGATTTTTGTTGCCCTCTAAATTTCTGCCGTTTAAACGTTTTTATTCGATTCATTCAATTTTTATCGGCAGTTAATTTATCCATTCTTGCTTATTCTCGCTAATATATTTCATAATTTGTATTCCAACGATTTCTTCTGATGAGATGTTGGACGAAAGCGATCTCGAGACCACATTTACGGAGACAAACAAAATGTGCTTTTATTCAAAACAATATATATATCTATATATATATATATATATATATATATATATATATATATATATATATATATATATAAAATCGTTATGAATACATGTCTGATTAAGGACAACGGAATTTTTCCTACTTTGTTATTTATTTTATTATTGTCTCGACTCTGCGAGCTAATTTCCCGGTCTCTAGTGTTCATTTTGGAGCATGGACCTGAAAGTTCTTCTATCGTCCATCTCGACCGCTTTCGATCTTCGAAAGTTTATTTTTAAGTGTTTTTTATTATTCAGTTTTATATACAGTTTTGGAGGGATAGAAGATGTAATAGAATTGGACGATATATTTAACTCGATAAAGTACATCATATTTAAATTATGATAATTCTACTAATTCATCATGTATTTTTGACTTTTGAATCTTTCCTGAATTCTATTGCCATCCAATATATTTCACTATATAATCCAATAATCCAATCGGAGTTTCAACAACTTTATTGATACATTCATTACTCTAATTACATGCTGCTAATTATTGAAAAACATCTTTTTTGATTACTTTTTTTTTCAAACATAACACAACATTATTTTGTGGAGAGTTCAAATTAATACTTACTAATAATTAGTAAATTATTGTTTTGTTTTTTTTACTTCTTATCATAAGAGTAATTGCTTTGAAAATACATGGATTAAAGGCATTCCTATATTTTATTATTTGTTTAAACCTTTGATGTTTATAAATAACTTTTGTTATAAATATTTGTTTTTATCTGCATATGTATATGTTTCATTCTTTCATATATATATATATATATATATATATATATATATAGAGAGAGAGAGAGAGAGAGAGAGAGAGAGATTTAGATTTTTCACTTATAAAATAGATCATTCAGTGAAGACCGGGGTGTTCCAATAAAAAACAAGCTCGATGATACTCGATTACAGAGTACAGAGCATTTATATGATCACCATTAAAGATATTTTTTCTTACAAATATTATTTATTCAAATTAAATGTTTTTTTCC
This sequence comes from Sepiola atlantica, assembly GCA_963556195.1. Lineage (NCBI taxonomy): Eukaryota > Metazoa > Mollusca > Cephalopoda > Sepiida > Sepiolidae > Sepiola > Sepiola atlantica. Next base: position 8,921,219 of record OY744528.1, on the reverse strand, counting down.
TACACGTGTTTCACTACCAAGCAGTTACTTGCTTGGCAGATCATCAGGGAAATTAAATGTCTGGAATACTGGTTTCAACTGCCGACAATACACAATGTGGCGTTGCAATAGTTGAGGTCACTTAAGAAGAGAAGAGGAAAAACATAAAAATAAAAGTTAAAATTAAAAAACAAGGAAGAACAACGATAAAAAAAGAAAGTCCTAGAAAAAGTCTTAGAAAAGTAGCTCGTGCATTATTTCTTCCACCAAGCCAACATGCAAATAATCGGTCCCAAATACATTTTTAAAAAAAAACCGGAACAATGTGCGATAATACACTTTCACGTCGGCCCGCACAATGATGAATAAATCCCCCCCACACAAAAAAAACAAAAGAACTAAATCATTCAAGATACCGCTCACAAGTTACCATTCCAATCCAATGATAGTATGGGAATTCTAAATCCAACTTCTCACAAAGAAAAATCAACATAAATGTTCGTCCAGGTTCGAAGAGCTGATTTCTTACCGTTCGAAGTTTGTTTACATGTTAATATTTAAAATATATTTAAATTTAAACATAGTATAGGTTAGTAGGGAAACCACTTAGTGCTGAATTGTCTGTAAAGGTCGAAACCCTAACATGTTGATGTAAGCTGATACTATAATACGTTATTATTAAATCGGCTCTGTTCATGGTATTGAGCAATTTTGTATACAGTATACTACTTATGAAATTTACTACAAACTGAGTACTTTGTAATGCCCTTGATATGTGTATATTATTATAGTAAAGCTGAGTAAATCGACGTTTGTTTCCCTAAAGCTTTTCTCTTATATATTTTACTCACATGCATGTTAAAACATTGATTTGTTTTGGGATTGACTCATTTTTTAAGAATCCTTTTTAATTGTTTTAATTTGCCGTGATTAGCAAATTGATTGAAAAAGAACTCATTTTTATTAAGCCTGTGTTTATTAATCCCACACTTTTTCAAAAGATGTAGTTGACCCTGCTCTAATTTTATACAGTTTCTATCACTCTCGCTTCTGTAACTCTATTTTTTTCTTTCGCACTGTAACACTCTCAACTACTCTATCTCTATCTCTCTCTTTATCTCTCTTTCTATCATTTTATTTCTCTCTGTTTTTATATACATATATATATATATATATATATATATATATAATCTGAAACTAAAAATATACTTTTAGTAGATAGAACTTATAGTGAAATGGTTTAAGCTGAATATACGAGATAGAGCAATTATAAAGATAGATGGAAGAAGAGGGATAAACATGTAGAAATGAAATATTTATTTCAACTTCGATTGTTCATTACTTAATATTTTTTCAAATTTTGAATGTTGGCTTTTCCACTGCCAACTTATCTATCTATGTAATTCCTCTGATGATAAGATTTTAATCTTTGAAAAGCCTTGGCTTAAGGAAAGAATAATAAACACAGTTTTACCGAGTATACCTTGCATTGAACAATCGAAGTTGAAATAAATTTGTCATTCGTGCATGTTTATCCCTCTTCTTTAATCTATCTTTATATATATATATATATATATATATATATATATATATATATATATATATATATATATATATATATATAAAGAGAGAGGGAGAGGGAGAGGGAGAGAGCGAACTAGCTGTCCCTACCTGGCATTACCCGGGGAATTTAATATATATATATATATATAAATTCAAATATATTGATAACATGAACTTAAAACCAATATTTATTTCAAAAGTGCTCAATAAAAAGTAGATATGTATTAATAAAATGATATAAGCATTAGAAAAAGTCTACGGGGTTAACCAAGGTGTAGACGTTAACACCTTTCGAAACAACGGTAAATATTTTATATACGATGGATTGTATGTGGAAGCGGTGGTTTTACATATGGCTAGTGTGCATACATTTTCAGTTGGTTTACTTGCTTGCGGTTCATTTGAGTATACGTATTTTCTGGACGGGTAAGGACGGAGGAAAGGGGGAAAGGAGAAAATCTTACGCATTTCGCGTGGCCTTAAGTGTACGTGCGTCCGATCAGATGTGTTGAGGTATGGGGAAGAAGTTTATGCGCAGTAAAAATAAATAACACGTTTAGAGAGGTTATTTTTCAACTGGCTGATTTTAATGGGTCTGGTTTCTTTTAGACAATTTTAATTTTTTGGCTAACATTACAGTCCCGTCGGAATATGTTAATGTCGAAACGCTGGTTGATCCGCGTGCACTGTTAATACTGCTTATGTTGTATTTCTAGTTATTGACTTCCCAATAACTCTCTTAGTTTTCGTAGAACTTCGCTGTTGATTAAAAAGGGGCGATATGTCGTATTTACTTAGATCTATTTCTCGATCGCCGTCGCCCTATACTGACTACTCGTGTGTGCTTTTCAGTCTCTGGTTGCTAATATTCGTACTGCCTTTTCTCGCCTGCAACCATTGTGTCGCACTGCTTGTTTCTGCCGCTGTGACTATTTGCGCTCCTTTTTCTTCTGCAACCTTTTGCCATCTGGACTGATATAGTTTGTCGCTCGTCCCCGCCGGCGCCGCCGCCATCATTTTTCTCGGGCTGTTGTCCTCGCTCTCTGAAATCAATTTCTTAAAGTATAACAAGCCTTTTTCTGTTTTAAAGAGCCGCTTTTATTGAACTACCTTAATTGGCCGACCTGAACGAGTTCGTTGATTGAGAAATGGTTTACGCTAACTAACTTCACTAGTTAATATTCTTAATTGCCTGAGAGAGAGGAATAAGAAGATTCTATTTTAAGCTCTTAGATTTCCGTCATTCGGAATATTTCTCGTAACCGCTGCCTATTTGGCGATGTTGACTCTCTCGCTTCCAAGTCAAATCTGATTAAATCTCGATTTTAATTCTCCCACCGAACTCTCGCTACTAAATCTCGCGACAACACGCAGGTGTGATGTCAACTTCTGACCTTAAGGTTACTAAACGTCGACGCGCACCGTGGGAAAACACATCGAACCCAGCCGCACGGATTTACTCCGCCACAAATCGCGCAAGTCAAACCCGTCTCAAACAGATGTGTCCAAGCCATTGTCTAACACTTATATATATATATATATATATATATATATGTGTGTGTGTGTGTGTGTGTGTGTGTATACATATGTGTGTGTATATATATATGTGTGTGTGTTTATATATATGTGTGTATATAAATATGTGTGTATATATGTGTGTGTGTATATATATGCGTGTGTGTATATATATAAATATATGTGTGTATATATATATATATGTGTGTATATATGTATGTATATATATGTATATATATGTGTATATATATGAGTATATATGTATATATATATTATATATGTATATATATATATTATATGTATATATGTATATTATATATATGTATAATCTATGTATATATATGCATAATCTATGTATATATATATGTATGTATATATGTATATATGTATATATATTTATCATATATATATGTATATATATATATATATTATATATATGTATATATATATGTATATATATGTATGTATATATGTATATATATATGTATATGTATATATATGTATATTTATATGTATATATTTATATATATATATGTGTGTATATCTATATATGTATATATATGTGGGTGTGTGGGTGTGGGTGTGTGTGTGTTTTAGAGAGGGAATGGAACAATAAATACACGGATTTGACCAAAATACTAAATAGACAATTCTAAATAAGATTTAAATCGAAGAAATCTCATCAAACAAAAACCCTCGGTGTTATTTAATAATATTTGTCAACTATATATTCGAGAGTGTTTTAAACGTCGATAGAAAATGGTAGTAATTAGAATCGAACGAATGATTTACTTCGGCGTCAGGCTTCAGTCGAATGTGTATTGACCTGCCAAGTCATTTCTAGATCAGTGGGAAAGCAGTAACTATTTCGGGCAAAATCTGATTGGAGATTCCAGCCCAAATAATGAAGACCCTATCTGACTTTTGTAGGCACGTAAATAGCTGCTTAAGAAACCCGCGCTAGTTCGACTTCGCAGTTCATTATTTGCGAAGTGATAAAAAAACGCTAACAAAACAAGTCAACGTGTCCGGTCGCCATGCGATCACGACTTTAAAAATAAGCTAAACAATCATCGATCCGAACTTTTTACTAGATTTTTAGCAAAGATTTATGGATGAAATTTTAAATATTTGTAAATAAATTGCCATTTCTATTTTCGTATGTTTCTAAAAGAAAGCAGCGTTTCTTTGAAAAACCTTATCATGTCGGTTTTCTGGGTTCATGGTCATGCACGAAATATTTGACAGTAAATTGAATCAATTTTGAGAGAATCAGAAGAATAACGGAATAACGGAATGACAGAATAACAGAATAATGAACTGAGAAAAACATATTCTTGACGATTAACTTCGAGGTCAAAAATATAAAATCCATAAAATGTCACCTACAATAGAACACTTTTCAAATCTCTATTTTACTAATTAATTTTCAATGATATCCCGCAGCTTCAACATTGTCATGTCTCTGATTCTTTCTTTCTTTCTTTCTTTTTTAACGTAGTCCACCCCAAACAAGGCAGACCGCCACTGTAGACGTAAGGGGCTACTGAGAAGAGAGAAAAGGGGAGAAGGTTGTGGGGAGGGGTCAACCTAAACTGGGATCTGCGCAGCGATATGTCTGTTTACATTAATTTTAAATTTCTCCATGTCAGTACTGTCGGGGAAACAGTGGGCAGGGAGGGAGTTCCAGCGGCCAGCAGCACGAGGAAAGAAGCTATTTGAGTAGAAAGCTCTCCGGCATCTGGGGACCTCCACAGTGAATGGATGGGATTTAGTTGATTGTCGAGTTGGTCTAGTGAATTTACGTCGAGGGGGCACCACAGCAGCCAATTCATCGGAGCATAATCCATTGAAGTATTTGTAAAACAAGCACAAAGATGCTACATTGCGGCGATGGGACAGGGACTGGAGCTTCGTTGACAGTGACGGACCTATTCGGTTGGCGACTCTTTTTTGGGGCCTTGTCAAGGAGGGAGAGAGTAGTAGATGATGCACCAGCCCATATATCTAAGAAAGTATTTTTCAATGTTTTCAAAAGGTGACGCGAGCAGGTTTCGCTCGTAGTAAAAAAATTGCTGAAATAAAAACAGTGTTATATAACCGTATGAATGGCTTTCGAATAATTGTGGTCCCGTTTTCTTTCCATTAGTATATTGAACCGATCCTTATACATGTTAGGACTCAGCTGCTAAGCGTACAGGTGGATAGTCTGGGCTCTATTTAGTTTCATTTAGTTTTACGCAAAAGGTGCCAAAGATACCTTTGATTTTTGTGAAATTTTAACAATAGGTATTAGACATCAATTAATACATATTCCCCGAATTTCAGTTTTTTTAAAGTATTTTAAATGGATTTTAGTGGCCATAATATTGGCACAACCACTTATTTTAGAATCAAATATTTCAGATTTGCGTTAAATTTAATCCATAGGCATTAGTATCATTAGAATCAAGTAAAGACCTGAATTTCAATCTCTATTTACCCCCCTTAAGCTTAAGCCTAATTATTTCTAGAATCAAAATCATGTGAGGGATTTTGATGAAAATTTAAATATGGATTCTAGACATGAGGCTTAGTAATCTTCGTCAGTCGACCGTAAAATAAATGCAAAATTGTTCTGTTCAAAGACGTATTTTTTACCACTAAATACCAGTGCATCAACGTTTGTTTCTGTAAAGCATTTTTTTCTATATACTTTACTAAAAACAAAATACATGCTAAAGTGTAGCTTAGTTCTGAGATGTTGTCAGGTTTGACGTTTTCTAATTGACTACAATAAACTGAAAAAGTAAGCCATCTCTCTTAGCGATCTATGTATTGATCTCGTCTCTTCTTACAATATGTTGATTTAACGATTCTTAAATATGTGTAATGCCTCTGTGATCATTTAGAGAGAAAAAAATGACATATTTCACTCAGCGTGGTCATTTCAATTGCATACACGTGTCTGCGCACATAACAAACGCGTATATGATATAGATTTGTCACATAACACGTGTGAATCTGTCGACACCTCGTGGCCAACGCTTCCCACAAAATCATGATACGAAATCCTACGAAAATCTCTCGCGAGCGCCGACCAAGGCTCGTCCCACAAAATCGATCCAAAGTTCTTAATATCTTTTAAACAACAGCACCAAAATGAGTTTTTTGTTACAGAATCAATGAAATGTATTCGGCTCGAAATCAATAAACTCTTAAACGCTTTTCGAATACGAAAACCATACGAAACGTCTGGAAGCGTTTTCAAACTTTCTTACACATTTTTATAAGGAATTTTTGAGCCTTTAAACTGACGGTCCATTTTTAACGTCTCGTTAAACACATTTTACTTTAAGACATTGTTACAGTTTATCTTTTCAGTTTCTCAAATCAGATTCAAATTAAACATTGTCCACTTTAAACATCTTTTCTTTAAAACATATCAAATTAAGCATGGTGCACTTTTTCTTTCTGTTTTAAACTCTTTCAGTTTAACAGATTAGGATCCAAAAATGTGCAACACAAAAAGTTACCTTACATGTTTTCTTTCGTCGTCTACGCTATCGGTGCCGTCGGTTTCGTTGAGCCGTGATCGATGCTGGTGGTCTTTGATTTGTCGATAAACTTTATAGACAGGCAGGAGACAACGCGGAGACAATATTTCCTCAGAGAGATTTGTTTTTTTTTATTCTGGGCTTCTTAGTTGTGGGAGGGTGTTTTTATGTATTCAATTCTGCCATGAGTCTCATTCATGCTTTTCGCGGGGGGGGGTGACGAAGCACGGGGATCTTTGGGCTGGATCTCATTCGAGATCCAGCTAATAACTTTTAGCCCATTTTCTCATGGGTCCGCTTGCTTTCAGGACGAGTAGCTATATCGTGATGTCCACGCACTCAGCTCTCAAAGCGTACTGTTTTCATTTGAGGGCACATAGAGGGGTCGACCGTCCGGCTCGCTTCCAAAACCCCAACTCTTTCAAAAACCTTCGTTTCTAATAAAAACAAATGACGTAATCGACACTTTCTCAGGTCGGCAAATCAAACGCGACATTCACAATCGAGCTACATCTGACATTTTCTGACCCGAGATTTCCTGTGTCGACGTCGAATTTGTACCTTTGTTACGGTCTGACAAAAACATGATTGACTCATAACGGTCCCCTTCGGTGCATGTCAGCTTGACCCGCACTCATTGTTTTCATTGGACCCCAGCCATAATTCACACTACCTGATTTAATCGTATCTAAAAATATAGAGCCCCATCCATAATATAACAACTTCTAGTGTGTACATGATGATAATAATAATAATAATAATAATAATAATAATAATAATAATAATAATAATAATAATAATAATAATAATAATAAACTGTCCCCCTCCAAAAAAAGTGATGGCACCATCCTCGGCTGATACTACAGACAATAGGCGTGAAGGGTCAAGGAGGATGAAAAAACAAGAAGTAATAGACCTACCCAGACATCTACCGGAAGAGTGCGGAGAGTACAAGGACTTTGGGGAGGCTTATTACTACTCAAATCCCAGGGGAGACCAATGGTCATTACCTACGAGTGATCAATAGTAACCGGCTGTTTCGAAACAGTAAAGTCATTTGCAATGATTATCGAAAATAGGTGGAGAGTACTGGAAAGTTGAGGCTTATTGTCACTCAGACTCCAGGGAACACCACCGGTTATTATCAGTAAGCAATAACTGACGATGACTTGTTTGAGAACTTCTGTTGCATTATAGGAGTACCCTATGTTGAAAAGGTGTACTTCAGTTAGTACGATATTGAACTGAGGTCGGTATCTGTATAGCTCAGTGCAGGTCGGACTGGCACAGATTCTGGGGAGATTAATATTTTTCCCACGAATGAGTAACAGACAAGTAGAATGAAGTTCAAAAGAAAGGGCATTGGGGTCAATAAAGGTTAAAGACAAAGCCGACAAATCGAATAAACGATGATGTCACTTGTGTTTTTCGCTGACGGGAAACGAAAGTTTTGAGAGTTCTGCTCATTGGTCCGAGCGAGGTACACGTAGAAAACTATGCTCTGAAACTTTGAGCTAAGTTCAATCGGTATGGGATCGAAGGTGAAAACTACCCACCTTGTTCGTCCAGTCCCGTATTTTTCTTCTAGTAAGACAAGTAACAGTTAGAAAGATAAACGGTAGTTAAGATAAAACGAATCTTTCTCTTGTGTGCCTTAGAAAATAATTTTTAAAAAAAAACGAAATTTCCCGACAAATTTCTCTGCAGACACCTTTTGTTGGATAGAAAGAGTTTTGTTCGCTACTGATGAGACGACGACGACACGCAGTAAAAGGGGGGAAGAAATTAACGCGGCCACGGAGACGGAAAGAGAGAAGAAATCACAGCAACGATCACGGAGAGAAAAAAGTACATTTCGCTTTAAATTGTAAATAAACATTTGTAAGGAAAGAAAGAAAGAAAGGACAGAAAGAGACAAAGAAACATGGTGTTCACATACACACCAGTTAAAAGTTAAAAGAGTTTATGGAAGAACTTGTATAAGTATGTGCTCGTTAAAAGTAATTAATGATTGCGTATCCATACACAAATAACGACCGCTCACATGAACACACACACGTTAAAAGAGCTATTAACGATTGAACACTCTCACCGCATTATGAAGAATGCACTCCCACTTACAAACCCGCATACATTTTAAGGCACACTCTCACACCCACAAACGGTGTATGTGAAAATGAACTGAAAGAAAACAGTTTTAAGAACTTTTAGTAAAATGTAAGCCTGTTAAAACGTTACACCCATAGTAAGAAAATAATAATAATAATAATAATAATAATAATAATAATAATAATAATAATAATAATAATAATAATTATTATTATTATTATTATTATTAATAATAATAATAATAATAATAATGATAAAATTAATAATAATAATAATAATAGCCTGCCCCTACGATACCAGAGTGCAGGTGAAAGAACACGAAAAAAATCAATAAATATCAAGACCTTAAATGAGAATTAGTTAGACAATGGAAATGTAAAGAAGTAAAGGTGATTCTGTTACATAGCGCTTGGAAATTAAGCTTCGCGAAACCGAAAACAATACGAAATCATATGAAAGTTCATGAAATCATATGAACGTTTATGAAAAGTCTTCAAGCGTTTTCAAACTTTTTAAACACGTTTTAAGGCACTTTTAATAGGCATTTTAAACACATTTCTTCAAGGCGTGTTTTTAGCCTTTAAACTGTCAGTCCTGTTACACATTACTTTTGTAAATAGTTCTCGTTATTAAAACATGTTTCTCATTTAAACACTTTACATTAAACACTTAAACATAGTTCTTTTTAAATTCTTTTCTCATTAAACACAGTTCATTAAACATCATATCTCATTTAAACCTTTAAACATTGTTCGTTAAGCATATCAACATTAAACTGGTGCACTTTTTCTTTCTGTTTTAGTTCTTTCAGTTTTAAGTCTTTCGAGGTTTAACAGATTAGGACCCCAAAAATGTGATGCACAAAAAGTTACCTTACATGTTTTCGTCGTCTGGTTGTGATCGCTGTTGGTGCCGCCGGTTTCCATTGCGTATCTCTGGCCGTGATCGATGTTGGTGATCGTTGATCTGTGAATACAACTTTATATACAGGCAGAAGACAAACGCGGAGACAATTTTTCCTGAGAGAGAGATTCAAGTTTTTTATTCTGGACTTTGTTGTGGAAGGGTTTTGTCCATTCATTCGCTCGATTCTCATTCATCCTTCTCGCTGGGGGATGTGACTATACACGAGAATTTCTGCTGGATCTCGAAGAAGTCCAGACCATACAACGAACGATTACATTGTCGACCGTCCGGCTTGCTTCCAACCCCGTAACTATATTAAAAACCTTAGTTGCTCACGTAGAAGGAGTGACGTCACAGTCCTTTGTCCTGTACTACAAATCATAACCAGAGCTGGTCTGACCTTTATTGAACCTCAACTTTTGAAGTTGGCCAGGTTTCAACAGTTGTTATTACTTCTTGGGAGTACTCATTCTGAGGACAAATCTATTTGCCCCAAAATGGATGTCCTTTCGACCTGCACTGAACTCAGAACAAAGTTCACCCCTCTCACAATCAAAACTAGTGGCCCTACACGCTTTTGGGCATACGGGGCCCCTCATAATATAACAATTCCCGTTGTAATTGGAACGCTTGGAACCATAACGAAAAACCGCCATGAATCGATTAAAAAGATTGACGAGACAATACACAAGTGAAAGGACTTTAAAAGAATATTGTAAAATAGATGTCACAGTTTATGAATTTTGCATGCAACCAACGTTAAATAAATAATTCTAGTGGTTCCTGGTGCGAAACAAACTCTGGGCGGGTACCGATCAGAGTCAACGTCGCTTAACTTCGGTGATCCAACGAGAATCGGTGTGTCAATCTGATTATTTCATATAGCTGTAGTGATTGTGACTCAACGGGTTACAGGTACGTCAAGTAAGTATTCGTGGAACAGGCATTATACAATTTATTTTTCAATCGCCGCAAGAAGTAAAAGAACAAAACAGAAAACGGTCGAAATCATCTTTTAAACAAATCTAATGGCATTCTTCGACGTGCTTATAAAATAACGGCATTGGCTACTAATTGGATGAAAAAAGCCAAGAAAAATTTTCAATTCCGCAATAGGTAAAAATATTATAAAAAATCTTATATATTTAACAATATATATATACATATACATATACATATATATATATATATATATATATATATATATAGAGAGAGAGAGAGAGAGAGAGAGAGAGAGATTTTTCACTTATAAAATAGATCATTCAGTGAAGACCGGGGTTGTTGTTCCAATAAAAACAAGCTCGATGATACTCGATTACAGAGTACAGAGCATTTATATGCGATTTTATGAAGGCTTACCAAAGCATATCTTTCAGGACACCAATATATATATATAGATATATATATTAAATTATTAATACCTACAGACGCTAGCGTTTCAAGCTTATTGCTCTCATCAGGAAAGTAACGGTCGGGAGGCGCGAACCTGGTTCACAGTCAGCCTAGAATCTGCAAGCAGTCGCCATATCCACTCGGCCAACGGAAACTGTCGCGTAATTAAGGGAAATTTAGATCTATATGTACCTAGAAGCAGGCACAGATAGAAGACATGTCGAGAGTGTTCAACGAACGTATATATATATATATATATATATATATAAAGAAGGAAAGATGAAGATCAAAAATTGCACAAATTACATAAAATTACCTAAAATTGATACAAATGTTATTACATCGAAAGTTCAGATGCAAGGAGTTACATTGTATTTCTATCCGTCATTAACTTGATTTCTCTCCTCGATGTATTGGGCTTTTACTTCATCACGATAGATCACTTGATCGATACTTCACTTATCGTTAATTCTATCATTATATATATATATATATATATATATATATATATATATATATATATATATATCGTACATGTATTGTATTAGTTTCTGTAAATGTAAATCCGTAAAAACTCAAGTGTTTATAAAAAGTGCTCAATAACAAGTAGAGCTGTTTATAAGTATACATGTTTATTTATACAAACATTATTGGTTACATATGTGCATACATGTTTCGGTTGCACTTTTCCCAGAAAGTCAATCTCATCAGACCAAGAATTTTCGAGAAATGGATGGATTTGTAGAATTTTCTCTCCTAAATAAATCTTTTTGGGGTTTAGTCATTTTCTATTTTTTATGAATTAGTATCGGATTACCTATTCCCCTTGCTGACTTTTTTTTTTAGTGGTTGTCCTTGTTATTACTTTTGATGGCGTCTTCTTTTCCCATCCTTATTTTATTGCCCCCTACTTTCTGGGTTTCTTTAAACTCTTTAACCTACCAAGTTTTACAAACTCACTTCAGTATAAATATCTTATCTATATATCAAGAATCAATCATATATAAACAAACTCTAATGGATACGCAAATACAAATAAATAAACAGACATTGATATACATACACATCTAAACATGGACACACACACAGATCCACTATCAATAAGAAATAGAAAATAACTAAACCCCAAAAAGATTTATT
>OY744528.1:8776579-8904079 GCA_963556195.1 Sepiola atlantica | reverse complement strand
GTGCTCAATCTTGCAGAGATTTGAATAATTATTCATAAATAAATATTATTTTTTAAATGAACCTATATACACTAGTGTTTCATGACAAACCTGCAATCGTCAGTATGGGAGGAGACAATATCCGACTTATTTATGCGAATATTGTTAAAAATAACAGAATTCTCAGCGTGATAATGTCTTTTTTATTTTTTCAATTATTTATGACCTGTTTTGTGCCAAAAACATATATATATATATATATATATATATATATATATATATATATATATATATATATATAAAAAGATAGAAGAAATAAGAGTGATAAATATGTACGAATGTCCAAATTTATTTCAAATTTCGATTGTTCAATGCGAGGTGTTTTCAGTAATAAACTAGTGTTAATCATTCTTTCCTTAAGCCAAGGCTTTTCAAAGATCGAGATCTTATCATCAGAGGATAAATACAGATAGATAAGTTGGCTGTAGAAAAGCCAAAGTTCAAATATTTGAAAATATCATAAAAAAGTAGTGAAAGAAGAGTTCATTAAAAAAGATATGTGGTTTGTCTAGGTGGTAATTGTCCGTTGAAAAAGTCGCCAATGGAGAGGAGAATTTGGAGAAAGACGGAATATATATATATATATATATATATATATATATATATATATATATATATATATATATATATATATATACCGTGTGACCGGTAGTGAATAGTCATACTTCTACGCTGAAGAGTCTCGATTGAAAAGAGACGAAACGTATACGTCCTTAGATAATAAACAACAACAAATATTTTTCATATTTGTCGCTCCTTAATAATTAGTAGAGCACTTTAGTAGTAGTGCAAATACAGCATGACGTCATTTGCTTTATAATGCATCATTCCTTAATATAAGTAGAATTCCTGTGTCGTCATCGCCGCTTTAAATATGTTTAAACTATCACAGTTCAAATATTGGCCGCGAGATTTAAGGCGTTGGATTGGAGTTGAAAAATACTTATAATCCAGGGTTTCGAACCGTGTGACCGGTAGTGAATAGTCTTACTTCTACGCTGAAGAGTCTCGATTGAAAAGAGACGAAACGTATACGTCCGTAGATAATAAACAACAAATATTTTTCATATATATATATATATATATATATATATATATATATATATATATATATATATGTGTGTGTGTGTGTGTGTGTGTTCCATATGTATCACAACCGATTAGTAGTAGTTAAAAATACTGCTACACATACTAATAATATCCAACAATACAGCTAAAACTATTATTACTCATACTATTGTAATCAAAAACAACAAAACTTTAGATGCAAAGAAAATAACATGAAAATATTGTACACCGAATCGGTGTACAATATTTCCAATTTATAATCATAAAATTTGACTCACTATTTTCTATAAGAGATTTAAGACCAAAATATTTATAAGACCAAAATATTGATAATAACACCAAAATATTTATAATAATAATAATAATTATTAATAATAATAATAATAATTATTTAAAATAATGATAATAATATTAGACTCACTATTTTCTATGATAGATTTAAGACCAACATAATACCAAATAATACGACCAAAATACTTATAATAATAATAATTATTTATAATAACAATAATTATTTAAAATAATGATAAAAATAATAATAATAATAATAATAATAATAATAATAATAATAATAATAATAATAATAATAATAATAATAATAATAATAATAGTAAAATTAGAATCACTATTTTCTATAAGAGATTCGAAAAATAATTTATAATAAGACCAAAATAATTTATAATAAGACCAAAACATTTATATTAATAATAATTATTCATAATAATAATAATTATTCATAATAATAATAATGAAATAAGCCTCACTATTTTCTATAAGAAATGTAAGACCAAAAATATTGTAAAACGCCGAAATGACACCAGTTTGTTTATGCTTATCCCGGCATTTTTCAGTCGATTTGCCACTGGAAGTAAGCAATGCAGAGTCAGAAGAGCTTTTGTTTGGATTGCGCAACCTTTGCTTTACTAGACACTGCCGTAAAGACACCCTTACAGGGTATATCGACTGTCTCACAAGACTGAAGACGTCGTTCCACCAATTTTCATAATCGATATGTTTTTCATGCAAAATAGATATTTGAATCTACTTAGCCAGTTTTTTGTGCGGATCGTTACAGCATGTTCTTAACAGGAGAAAATCGATCTATTTTTCATAAAATACTTCATCCGACTTGAAATATTTTTTCAAATATACGCCATCTTTTTATTACCAGCAAATGTATTATAAAATTAACACCATCTTTGTTCTAAATCGCAAATGTAACTGATAAAAGTAAATACTACTAATAATCCATTGTTATTAATTAAATAGACAATCTAATATTTTTAGTAATATAGAAACATCGGTGAAAAATGATAGACAATCGTCTGGAAGCGTTGGGAACGTAACGCTCCTTTCGAAACCAGTGTACAAAAACATGTCTCTCATATTTGCGCATACTGTGTTCGATCACTTGCGTCAAGACATGTTTTTGGTCCCCCGATTTTTCTCCGCAACCATCCATTGAATTTCTCTGAAATTTTGCATGAACTTGTAACTTTTGTCAGGTTAGAAAGTGACATTCTCCAATTTGTGAAAAAAATCTGGTTAGCCCCTCAGGGGGTCAAAAGCCCCCAAAATGGAAAAAATGACCCTTTTCTCCCATAACGTTTGATCCATCCATTCAATTTTCCTAAAATATGGCCAAAATGTAGACGCAATTGTTCTGGATATAAAATGAGCATCCTTTGACCTCAGAAAAGTTCTGGTTCGCGCCCCCAGGGGTCAAAGGGGGGAGGGGGAGTCAAAAATGACCCAAATTGCCCAAATTTATTGAATTTTACACTCGCCACATCGAGTCACATACAGGGCGGACCACGCACCCGCGGCTTGTTATTAACTGTAAATTACAAAAATTCGTGCCTATAATATATATAACTATATATATATATATATATATATATATATATATATATATATATTAGTACTTCATGTATCCACATAAAATATTACAAGGGGATATAATTTTTTATGTATCAGTTTTCAGTATTTACTTCAACAGTGCTCGATACGTAAGTAGAGCTAGGTAGTGAGCAATGAAAATATATATGGCAATCAAGCTACATATATATATATATATATATATATATATATATATATATATATATATATATATAAAACAATCTATCTATCTTGATATCTATCAATCAATCAATTAATCCATAAATCAATCCATCTATCTATCTCTATATCTATCTATCTATCTATCTGTATATATATATATATATATATATATATATATATATATATATATATATATATACCAATCTATCCATCTAGCTTTCAATCAATCTATTTATCTATATATCAATCTTGCTCTTTCTATATATATATATCAAGCTATCTATCTATCTTTCTCTCTATATACATATATATATATATATATATATCAACCAATCTATCTATATAAAGATCAATCTATATATCTATCTATCTATCTTTCTCTCCCTATACATATATATATAAACCAATCAATCTATCAAAAGATCAATCAATCTATCTATCTATCTATCTCTCACTCTCTCTCTCTCTCTCTATATATATATATATATATATATATATATATATATATATATATATATATATATAATCTTTCAGATGGAATATTATCTCTTTTATCCAATAACCCAAAGTGTACGTTAGCTCTCTCCCTTTTCCGCTTTGCGATGTTTTTCCGAATCATTCACCGTATCATATTTTAATCTTCGCTGATGTCAGTATATTCCCACTTTCTTCCCGCCTTTATCCACGTAAAGAGGATTTGCAAACATCTTCAAGTGCCTCACTCACCATTTCTTTAAAATTGTTCTCTGACAATCTTCATTCCTCCGCCATGACGAGGCGGCGGGGAATCACTTTTGTAGATTAGATCGAAACTCGCAAAACTAGAATAACATATTTCCGATATTTTCCATTTTGACTCGCCACAAATTCGGTTTGCGTTTTTACTTTCTCGCAGGTGTGTGCGGGCAAACGCACACACGTCAGTGTTCCCTGGTCGGCTTGAATGCGGATTCGAGTTTTACCGTCCGCGAGAAAGTTAATTTGTTTGTCGCGTTAACGATATGTTGTTGTTTTTTTTTTTTGTTCTTTTTTGTTCTTTTGTTATTGTTTTCTTTCCACTCTTTCAGATACAAGAAGACACGTTTAATACGATGGTGTGTCCGCTTAAGAGCTTTCTGATTAAACTTTTTTCTGTACTAATCTTCGGTTATTTATTTAACTCTTCTCCGCACCAAATCTCCAAATCTAAAAGAAAAATAAAGTTATAGAATATCACAGGATATAGATAGAACTCTAGATAGGTTGTTTTTTTTTTAAATTGAAAAGCGTTAATAGAAGCAAAGAGTAATATATATATATATATATATATATATATATATATATATATATATATATATATATCTAAACAAGGCAATAAGTAAAGATAACCAGTTGTATGATGTTGATGCAAGTTACAAATATAAATAAACAAAGAGAAAGAGTACCGTTGTTATATTTGGGCTGGTGAATCTCTGTCCCATTTGAGGCTTCTTGATAAGGTGCAGAAACATATCTGTAATTCGATTAACTCCTACTCTTTTTGGCTAAGATCAAAGTGTAGTATCTGTTTCGATGGATACTACACCCCATAGACTGGTATCGTCTTGACCTTCGGGGCTTGATTCCGCCGGTGTATACGTCCGTCCTGTGCAGTTCTAGGAGGTCCACCCTCCCAGGCTGCCTCCCCTCTTTGGGGAGGAGTAAGTTGATTGCTTACTGCCTGAGGTGCCCCTACCGGGGAATGCCGACGGGGTTGCCCAGGCAATTTTTTATGGCCAGAGTGCTCACCTCTCGGGCTCTGGCTTTTCAAACCCCACTTTCCCGACCCGACCTTGGGTCACATCTTACTTGTGGGAGTAAGATAAAACTGGCCTTGTACCTAACCTCCTCGAGAGGAGGTAAATAAATACTCTTTATTCTTCAATGCACCCTCTCTCTCACAGACGTGATGTTGCTAGTCTCAGTCTTTTTTATAAATACTATTATGGCATGTGTTCTTCAGAATTATGTGATCTATTCCCCGCTTCTTTTGTTCTAGCTCGTTTGACTCGTTGGTCTAGTGGTCTTCATCAATTCGCTGTTTTGATACATCAGTGTAATACAACTTCCTATTCCCGAAGCTTCTTTCCAAGAACCGCAGGCTTGTGGAACTTTTCTCCTACTGACTGTTTTGTTCGTACCTACAGCCTTGGTCTTTTCAAGACTAAGACCAATAGACATCTCCTGTCTTTGTAATAATCATATTCGTTCTTGTTAGCTGTTTACACCAAGTGGCTTCATGCCGTGTCTGGAGCGATTTCCATGAAAAGAAAACAACAGAAAACAGTATGATCCCAACAAAGTAAGTAAGAGACTTAAATGCAGTATTTATACTTCTCATTCGTTCAACTGAATAATTAGGAGCATTGATAGAGATGTCGGATTATCAGAGCTGAAGTCTGAGGTTCTAACCGCGCCGTCGGCTTCTTAGTTGCTACTATCAACACTTACGAGTTTTTATCAGACGAAAAAAAAACTTGACTGTTTATATAAATATTTAACTATTAATGTATAATTATCGGCCACACTTCAAGGTGTGTAACTCTGTTTGGGAAGAATTATTTCGATTTAGGCTGTAATGCAAAGGTTATCTCCCTTGTAAAATTGTAAGATTCAATCCTCTTAAAAGTATTCATATTTCTCAATCGTACAACTAAATCGTTGGGCGCATAGATATAAATGTCGGGTTATAAAACGTAAGGTTTAAGGTTCGAACTGTGCGGTTACCGAATCAGTTGCGTAGAAAATGATGGAGCATTGAATATTATATTCTTCAATCCCTATTTTTAACAATTTTTTTTGATCGGATCTTACTGCGTATTTCTACTCCATCACATTTTTTCTATATACAGGAAGTTATTGTTTGCAAAACTCCTACTATTAGTTCCTGAGAACCCTTAATTGGACATTATAATATTCAACACCGATTGAATCTTCTGAACCTTTTGTACGATTTTGCTTTTTCTACGGTTTTATCATTACTTGCACATACTCTACACTCTTCATCCCAATCTATTGCATCAATAGCAAGCACATTTCCCGCCTGGATAACTTTTTCGTTTCTTGGACTACCATTAACCACCTGGATTGTCTTTTAATCGACTTCTTTGACATTTTTCTTGAAATTGTTTTAAACTTTCTGACTTGGATGAACTGTATAAGTTTAACATAACAGTGGTTTTTTAGCCAATATATTTGATGTTTTATATATTTTTATGTATATTCTTTTTATATATGTTTTATATATTTTTAAAGCTTAATTGTTATTACCTGCAGTAATGTCATTGCGGTAATAGTCCTCTGAGGAGAAGATTTTCTTTAAAAACTCATGAGTTAAGGACGCAGTATGACTCCTTGTTTTTGAACTTTAATAAAATCTTATTAATTTCTCATTTTATCATGTCATTCAATCCATTAATATATATATATATATAGTCTCGGAGTTTCTCAACCATTAAAACTATATAAAATTAAAAAAATTAAAAACATTTTAGTCCCAAGTCGTTCGGTGGAAAATCATTTTTTTGTAAGTCAATTTAATTTTTGCAGTCACTATATTAGTTTGCTTCCAACAATTTACGCTATATATATATATATATATATATATATATATATATATATATATATATATATATATATTAAAAAGGAAAGATGAAGATAAAAAATTGCATAAAATTTCATAAAATTACATGAAATTGATACAAATATTATTACATCGAAAGTTCAGATGCAAGGAGTTACACAAATCTTTAAACCATGTTTTTTCAAAAATAACACTCTTCTCGTCAGAGGATTAAATTCGGTAATATATATATATATATATATATATATATATATATATATATATATACATATATATATATATATATATATATATATATATATAAATTAGGTTTAAATATTAACAAAATGAACAAAACCAATACTGTTCAAAAGTGCTCAATATATATTAGAGCTTTTTATATTAAAATAAACATAGTTTGAGTATTCAACAATTGTTTCAGAAACTGTTCGGCACGTCTTCAGGGCTATATCTCTGAGGAGAGGCCGAAGAGGTTCTGAAACAATTGTCGCATACTCAAACTATGTTTATTTTAATATATATATATATATATATATATATATATATATATATAAATAAATTTTTAGTGGTACAAAATTTGATAACGGCGAGGAATACGGACGTTTGGGACATTTTTGGAGGGTCGAATGAGATTAAACAAATATAAAAAAACGAGAGAAAACGATTAAAAAGAAATTAATTAATGTACTGAACCGGTTTTCGTCCACACTCATCAGAGTAAAACGTGGAAATGATTGAATACGACTAAAACCTAAAAACAATTTGTAATGAACACTAGTGACAAGTTTAGGAGAAAAAAAAAAAAAAAAAAAAAAAAAAAAAAATTATGGGGAGGAGAGTCATAAGTTGATCACATTAAGTCCTAAAAGCCATTCCTTTTGCTTACAAAGGGAAGGTTTAATTGACTTTATATATATGGCTTCCAGGACTTTGAGGTGGAATAGGGAATGCGATCTACTTATGACAGAAAACCAGTCACTAGTGTACGTCGACGCACATTCGGCGCTATTTATGAGATGGGCAGCAATAGCAGACCCGGATGTATTAACTAAATTATTTAAATTATTTAAATTATTTAGTTTTTTTTTGTTTTTTTTTCTCCTAAACTTGTCACTAGTGTTCATTACAAATTGTTTTTAGGTTTTAGTCGTATTCAATCATTTCCACGTTTTACTCTGATGAGTGTGGACGAAAACCGGTTCAGTACATTAATTAATTTCTTTTTAATCGTTTTCTCTCGTTTTTTTATATTTGTTTAATATATATATATATTTATATATGTGTGTGCGTATGTATATGTGGTGTTGTGTCTGTATGTGAGTGAGTGAGTTCGTGCTAAACAAAGTGTGTCAGTGAAACCCATAAGTAAATGGAACAAATATCTGACGAGGTGGTTTGAAAGATTGATAAACGGACAGTTGCATGAAATAAGTCATGTAAATCAGATTGTCGCTTGAGAGCGTAAATATGAAAATAATTCAATAAAGCTATATCGATAGATAGAATGATAAAATAGGCCGACAGACAGTGCGGCCATTTTAGAATGTCAAAAGAAAAAGAAATACCCAAAATCTGCGCAATATCAACAGATTGATAGATATCGCGAAGATGAATGGATAAAATATGACACTCAAGGCGAAATGCGTAACTTCTTTTTCAACGGAAATGTATTTTACAAAAGATGAATAAGGTCATAATTAAGTTAATAAAATGTAATCTATGTATATAAGTCAATATATAAAAAAAAATCTACTTATGCTGATAAAAAAAGTTTTCTCAATGGATTATGGTACTGTTGTACTTGCCGAATAAGATACTAAAAATCTAGGGAATAAATAACACACCGGAAGTCGGTTTATAAAGATGGCGTCTAAGATGGCCGACGATAACTGTAAATGACTGCATTTTAATCACTCTTCTTGTTTTTTTCTAAACTATCAAACAGAAGAAAAAAGGAGTTAAAAAATAACAAATACACAACGAATAACTGTTTCCATAGACAATTAAAGTTACTTTTCTACCTAGTTGCCTATTTGTTTGTGTTTTAAAATATTTTATTCACGTATTTTATCGATGATTTCGGAGCGTTGTAAAACATAAGTATTAAAGATGGCGTCGAGTGCGAAACCACGTGTGCGTCGAAAATCGTTCAAAATCAAAAATTAAACAAAAATACAGCTGATAACGGTTACTTAAGGGCGAAAATGTAATGTTCAACTGAACTGTATATTTTTATTACCTGTGTTTTTATTTATTTTGAAGTTTTAAGTGTTTTTCTAACGACCTCACGTTTTCACATGGAAACTTCCCGCGAATATTTTTTTAATTAGATGACTGAAAAGGTAGCGATAAAACATGTAAATAAAAACGCTTGAAAATAATGAAAGACGCAAAAGATTAAGCAGGTAGGTAAAATAAACAGTAACGTTTCTTGCTTGTGGTAACAGTTATTTTTTTGAATATTTGTTGGGTTTTTGTTCACTCTTTTTTCTTCAGTTGGATTCTATAGGAAATACCCCACATTTCACCATGTTGCAGTATGCGATGTGCATCAGCAAAGGTGTTATGAGTCAAAAATTATGATTAAGTAGTCACAAATATGTATAATCTAAAAATGTAAATCCTTCTAATCTTGGAGAAAATATGATTTAATTTACATTTAAGGATGTAAAATAAATTGCAGACTTGAATCAGTTGAAGTTCTACAGGTCAAGTCCTGCAGTAGGTCTAGAGAAATTTCCTGTGACAAATTCTTATATGATGCTATGCCTTACGACATTCTAGTGATTATGAGATTTATAACATATATCAAAATAAAATATCTATTTTGGTACGAAGATAACAAGAACAAATATGATTATCACAGAGACAGGAGATGTCTATTGACTTTAATTTTGAAAAGACCAAGGCTATATGTAGGAGGAAAACAGTCAGAAGGAAAAGAGTTACACAAGCCTATTGTTCTTGAAAAGAAGCTACTCGAATAGGAAGCTGTATTACAATGAGGTATCAAAACAGCGAATTGATGGAGACCACTAGACCAACGAGTCAAACGAGCTGGTACAAAAGAAGCGGGGAATAGATCACACAATTCTGAGGAACACATGCCATAATAGCAATTATAGAAAAGACTGAGACTAGCAACATCACCTCTGTGAGAGAGAGGGTGTTGAGAAAGAAGAAAGGGTGGGGCTAATCAAATTACATATACGTATCTGCACCTTATCAAGAACCCTCAAATGGGTCAGAGATTAACCGGACCAAATATGACAACAGTACTCCATACATGGTCTGATTGTAGATTTGTAAAGGTAGAGAATAGCCTCAGGTGTGATAAAGTGTTGAGAGCGATAGAGAGAACCGACTTTACAAGAAGCAGAAAGAGCAATGGGTCTAATATATGAACTCCAAGAAAGATGTCATGAGAGTCGATTTATCCTAAAGAGCAAAGTCATCCATGAGAATCTCACGAAGAAATGGGAAACGCCTACGAGATGAGTCTTTATTTATTAAATAAAACAAGCCATTTCGTACTTCCATCCACAACTGAACTCAGGTCAACTTCTAGATCTGCTACAAATTTCGACTGATCCGAGAGAGATGGGCGAGAAGCAACATCAGAATAGAGGGTGGTATCATCAGCATAGATCCTAATTTTCTGAACATTTGAAAAGTGCACGCATGTGTGTGTACGTATAAACAGATGATGCGGTTAAAAGGCGGCTTTAGAAGCTGGTGGTGAATGCTAGCGCTTATATTGAATTCTAAATGAAACTCGACGCTATACACTTTCTTATGCGAATTATATTTCGGTAATGAAGTACTAATATGATTACTTAGTATAGGGAGTCCCTTTCCAACTATGTTGTATATGATGCTTATTTGAGATTCGAGTTTAGAGCGTAACTGCCAGTAGACGCTTTTAAGTGTGTTTAGTATGTAATATTTAAAAAATACTGTTGCATAGCCCCCCTGCTTGGGCCGCGGCAGTCCTCATTTCGTATACTCGTCCCGGAACGGGCCGTGGCAGTTCTCGTTTAATCACTCGTCATTTTTTTAACACCGTAAATCATTTTTAAAACATAAATCATATAGTTTGCATACCTTTAAATTTCTCCCTCGCCGCGTAGAGGGTGCGGGGTCTCGATGTCGTCTAGTGGTTGAATTCTTTCTTCTTTCTTTCTGTCGTGAACCACGCCGCTATAACACAAAAGCTCTATGACCGACTCGGAAGAAAAACAATCTTTTAAATTTAATTTCTGTTTCATTTCAAGCATTAGCTATCCGTCAGCTGGAAGATATTCACTAACGTCGAGAGAGAGAGAGCAAATTACTGCTTTCGTAATTAATTATTAATTAAGTCCTTAACCATTCGTGGAGGGGGAAAATAGATATTTTGCCTGTATTTTCTTAGGGGATTAATTCGCTTAATCAAATTGCGGACTACATCCTAAATTACGTCTGATAGGTTCGCTTCCAAACCCCAGACTGACTAAAACTCTGCTTCCCACGCAAAGGCCCGTGACGTCACAGAGCCTCTATCGCAGGTGCACATTGACCCTTGATCTGAGGTCTCGTCAGGCGGTGACCCTGTCACGTCTGTGAGGTCCGACTGTGAAAACAGCCCTATTCTGCACTCGACTGTACGGGTTCACTCGCACTAATTCGCGCAAGTCAAACCAACGATTTCCAACAGATACGTCCCTTCCCATAGGGCCATTATCCAACAATACATATTCTTGCTATTTATTATTTCTCCCGATATTCTTCATTTCCGGTGGGTTTCGTTATTTCTTCATCAGGCGTTACCGCTATAGATTGGTACCCCACGTGTATTGACTGTGAGGAATATTGTTTCTGTTGATACACCCGGGGGGGGGGGCTCTTAGACCAACGTCATGTTTGTGAGTGTATAGGTGTAGTTTTTTGACGAGTCAAAAATAAAGGAATCAGTAAATGAGAGGAATCGTTTGGTGTATTCCTTTGCAAATATATTTTACCCCAATGTTAATTAAATACACAAGAAATAAGGGAATAAAAAATAAGATATAACATCATACATTTATACATACACAATTCAAATAAACTTGGAATAAAGAATAAAAATTGTCTGGAGTGAAATCATTGCTATGCTAAATAGTTGTCGATAACATGACTAACTGTGCCTATTGTATGACGCATGTGTGCCTGTACATAGTAGGACATATGTGTGCCTGTCCATAGTAGCATACACATGTGAATAGTTATAGTAATATTCGCTGTGTGGCGAGTTCAATATATGTGTGATAAAAAGGGAAAATGAAGGAATGATATTAAGATGCTTTTTAAGAGAGACGCCTGGTTTCGTGCGGTGATAAGGTGAAGGTAGGTTGTCGCGTCGAATGGGGTGTTTGTAGTAAGGTATAGTGAATGCGGGAACAAACACTGGCTGTAAATCCTATCGATTTTGGGATCATGTGTTCTTTTAAAATGTTTACGGAATTTCAGAGGCTTGACGCACAGAACATTTTATTGTAGCAGAACATGTTTGATTCGTTTAAGATTAGACGTTTTCGTATTTACTTATTTTACCGGAAACGCTACGTTGGGTCACATGCGTACGAGCTATATTTATATATATATATAACTTAATTTGGACAACGCAAGTTCATCCTTTTTAAAGAAGGTATTCTCTAGTCTAACAATGGCAGAGTGTATGACTGGTAGTTGCAGAAGTAGTTCATTAAAATCTGGTATTACACCGCGAATATTTTATAGTATTGTTCGGCAGGATTTTAGAAGTTATTTCATGATGATTGAAGAAGAAAAAGAAAGAGAAGAAGAAAGAAGTCATATAAGGAAAAAAAAGGGTAGAACAATAAACAGGGATACCGAAAAAGAAGGTGTAAAGTAAAAAGAAGAGACAGTCAAGAAGAAGAAGAAGAAGAAGAAGAAGAAGAAGAAGAAGAAGAGATGCTCATGACGCACCATGTTTCCGTGACTTTGCGGCGTCAACATTCGACAGATTACGGAAGCGTCCGTGAGTTGACGAGGTGAAAACTGACAAACGCTAAATTGAAGACTGGCAGCCGATAAATTACTACAAAGAAAACCAAACTAAAATACATATATAAAAATAAAGAACGAACAAACCATAGCTAAACAACTGTTATTAATTTGATGTTTATTTTTGTTGTTTTTTTGTCAAAGGAATCATTGTTAATCAAATGTTTTTAAATTATATGTTTTTTGTGCACCAGAAAGTTTCAAAGGATGAGTTTGTTTGATTTGTTTGATTTGTGAAGCAAATGTTTTGTTTTTTAAATTGTTTTCATTTTTTTTTTCATTTTTTGACAAAGTTTTTTTTTCTTGTTAACTTAACCACCGAATAAGCAAATTATGTTTGTTTTTGTCACATATTAGTCCTTCGGAAGATTCAACGAGATGACAGATTGGTTAATAAGCAACTCTCGAGCGCTTCCGAGACTTGCCCGAGCGTTGACGACGCGAAGTCGCAGAAACATTGTGCGTCATCTATAAGATTACGGAAGAAGAAAAAAGACATAAGAAAAAATGTCACATGAGACGAAAGTAAGCAAAGAGAAATATGACGGATACATAGGAAAAGAATCATCAGCGGAAGAAGAGCGAGACGAAGAAGAATATAAGCAAAGCGTTATATGAAGTTGAAAAAAGGCGGAGACTAAAACAAGGATAAGACGAAAATAGGAGACACGAAGAAGAAGAAGAAGAAGAAGAAGAAGAAGAAGAAAGAGCAAGAAGAAGAATGAAAAAAGAAGAAAAAGAAGAAGAAGAAGAAAGAGCAAGAAGAAGAATGAAAAAAGAAGAAAAAGAAGAAGAAAAAGAAAAGTAAGGAGAATATAAATAAGAAGAATAAGAATAAGACTAAGAGGAAGAAGTAGAAGAAGAAGAAGTAAAAGAAGAAGAAAAGAAGAAAAAGAAAGAAGAAGAAGAAGAAGAAGAAGAAGAAGAAGAATGAAAAAAGAAGAAGAAGAAAAAGAAAAGTAAGGAGAATATAAATAAGAAGAATAAGACTAAGAGGAAGAAGTAGAAGAAGAAGAAGAAGTAAAAGAAGATGAAAAAGAAGAAGAAAAAGAAAGAAGAAGAAGAAGAAGAAAGAGGAGGAAAAAGTGCAAGAAGAAGAATGAAAAAAGAAGAAGAAGTAGAAGAAGAAGAAGATAAAGAATAAACAGGAAGAAAATAAAGGGTAAAAAGAAATAGAAAAAGAATATGAAGAAAAAGAAAAAAGAAGAAAAACTAGAAAAAGAAAAAGAAACAGAAGAAGCAAATGAAGAAGAAAAAAAGAAGAAGAACAAGAATAAACAGAAAAATAAAAGGAAGAAGAAGAAGAAGAAGAAGAAGAAGAAGAACAACAACAACAACAACAACAAGAACAAGAAGAAAATAGAAGAAAAATAAATAAAAAGAAGAAAAATAAATAATAAACATTCCGGCGCAAAAGAAAAGTTCAGTAAAGTGTGAGTGTAAATGATGAACGAAAAAAACCCATAAAAACAATCGCAAAACAAAGTTGGAAACTATTTAGTGGAAACATCATGATTCCACAGGATGTCGCCACTCATCCCTTAAAAATGTAATTTCCTAATCTGTTGATCATACGGAGACGAGAACTTGCGGGAGATCTCGTCAAAACTTCAAAGGATTTGCGAAATACAAAAGAAACCACAAAATAGCATCTTAGCGTGTATTGCTAATACGTTAGATACAAATTAAGCGACTGAAGACGTCTGCTTAGAAATCAAAAAAGACTTAATAGAAACTCAAGTTAGACATATATGTAAGTAAGCTGCAGACTAATATATATATATATATATATATATATATATATATATATATGCATATATGTGGATGACTATATATGTTGCATTACCCGTTCTTTCAGGGTACCCGTTAAGGTCCAACAAGAATGACAGAGAACAGCACGCATATGAAAAAACTTTGGTTTTCTTTATTTGCCATCACTGGATGGTTTACGCCGGCTACGCACACATATTAAACAATCTTTTGACATACTTTTGTCTCATGAAAGTCTTTTTCTTGCTGGGGTCACAGACTTGGTTTACGCTAGAAACTCGTTCGTATATACATTCGATTGGAAAGTAATTTGCTCTGCATTGTCTATCCGAGCGTGAACTGAAGCAATTGTTCTACAAGCGCTTTGGTGAAGTACAAGTCAGGGGATTCCTTCATTCCGCATTTTTAGTCAGCGGACACAAAACTCGCATTCTTCCGGTACATCGATAGTCCGATCACCAAGCGTTTCAGCTCTTCGCGTTTTTGAAACCGTCGTTGTTCAAGTTCTTCTTGCACTGTCGAACCTTTTTCTTTTTAACAGTTATCAAGTCGCCTTTATTTCTTTCTTGACATCCCACCCACAATGGACTCGTCCACGATTCATTTGTGCCACTCTTCATTATCTTACATATATACATATATATGTATATATATATATGTGTGTATATATATATATAGAGAGAGATAGATATGTGTGTGTGTGTAGATAGATATGTGTGTGTGTGTGTAGATGACGATATATACATATATGTTTATATATACATATACACATATATATGTATATATATATACATATACATGTATATATATATGCAGATGACTATATATATATATATATATATATATACACACACATACACATACATATATATATATATGTGTGTGTGTGTGTAGTATATGATTTAAAAAATTCGTCTTAGTTTTAATATATTTTTAATTTTTATTTTAATAAATAACAGATTAATGTTGAATTAAAAATCATTCAGTATGTATTTATTAAAAGTACGTATAGGCGAAAAACAAACAAGTACTTCAAACTGGAATCGAACCCCGACAGCTTTGTAAATAACATTTTTACCGACTACGTTATAATCGTACATATGATTTTTCACCCATTTTCTCACTTTCTAAAAATGTATATCTCAGCAATTCCAAATAATGAGGAGTGCGAATTTTATGAGTAGAAAGCTGAGTTGTTCAGGTGTTTTATGATTTCTATTTAGCAACTATTAATCTTAATGGGTCGAGTTCGTAGAAAGGACGAAATGATCGTCGGTTTAGATCAGGGGCGGGCAACCTCCGGCCCGCGGGCCACATCCGGCCCGCGAAGGCTTGCGTCCGGTGCGCCACTCTACGATGCTTTATTATGGCAATCCGGCCCGTGCACCTCCCGTGCACCTCCCATTTTGTGACATAGACGTAAAAGTAGGTTTCGATTAAGATTTACAGTGGGATGAAAATGTATAAATATCAGCGAGCGATGATGCATGCATATTTCATTTTTCTTTAACTATTAATTTCAAATCTTTTGCCTGAGATAAAAAAAAATAGAAAAAGAGAAAAAGAGAGGCAAAGAGGTAACGAGAGACGAGGGAAGGGCATGAAGCAGAGAACTTATGTGAGGTGTGTCAAAACGAATGCTGGATCAACCTGCTACTTCCCCCGTTATTATTTTTTATGATTCCAAAATGGCTCTTCGTCGGCGCCTTTTATAACATCTCATGCAGAAGTCTCTTGAGAAAAAAATATCAGATTTGTAGAGTGTTCAATGCAATTTTTGTACAATTTATTCATATAAGCAAAATATAGTAATTCTGAGATTTCGTTTTTCACTCCGGCCCGCGATCTCCTTCCAAAAGTCTCACCTGGCCCTCAATCTGAAAAGGTTGCCCGCCCCGGGTTTAGATAAATGCTTAGGTAATAATAGATGTAAGTATTGGACATGCGTATAATGTTTATTGAAATTTTTACGTGTTTCAGATTGGTACGCTTTTCAGAAAATGTAAGTATAAATTTAAAGACAACCAAATAGTATTTTCATATACTCAACATTCGTTTAATCATTTAACAAGTGATAGAAATTTATGAAGCAAATTCTCTAATTCCATGTTATGATGTTGACATTGTCGGCTATGTTTACATATATATATATATATATATATATATATATATATATATATATATATATATATATATATATATATATATAGGGTGGGCCAAAATAAGGGTCCTATTCTTTAAATTTGAATAACTTGAATTTGAATAACTTCCACAAAATAAAAGTTAAACTCACCAAACTTTATGTGTGTGTAGACTGACCCTTCCGAGATTTTTTGAAATAAACAAAACAAATTTTAGCCGAATAACACTTCTTAAAACTTACAAAAACTAAAGTATTGTTTTTTACACTGTTTTGAGTTTTTTAAGAAAAAATAATGTTTTCTAAATGAGGGTACGTTCCTTAGGGCTAATACGGCTCATGCTTGCTTCGGAAGGGGTCCTTTACTTATTCTAAAAAAAAAAATTTTTTTAAATCAATAAGTAAAAAAGTTATGAATTTTTAAAAATAGGACCCTTATTTTTGCCCACCCTATATATATATATATATATATATATATATATATATATATATATATATATATACATATATATATATGTATATATATATATATATGTGTGTGTGTGTGTGTGTGTGTGTGTGTGTGTGTGTGTGTGTGTGTGTGTGTGTGTGTGTGTGTGTACTGACCTTTGACTCAATCACATTTCTTTTCATGTGTTTACACGAAGATATTGCAACTCGTTTGGGATTGCGGCATAAACACTTCATTGGAAGAAAGGCCATATATGAAGCTTATTTTCACGTGCACTTGACATTTTTCAGATCGCAATAAATACTCTACAACAAGAGTCGGTGGATCAAAGTCCACCAGGACGGAACCCGGAGAGAAGTACGCACCGAAATACGCAAGTATTGGTCGTATTCCAACTACAATTATATTCAAGGTGAACTTACTTCATAACCTTTCTAGAATGTGTATATATGTAGCACAAAACAACATACACACACACACATATCTATATATATATATATATATATATATATCTTGAGAAAGGGAGAAGAATTGCTGTTTTCTGGGTCAGAATCTATCCATCTAGAACTTATCGTTGGTTAGTTTTTGACCTTGAAGTAGTATTTTTTAGTTCTTAACATCAATTGGCTTCATGCCGTGTCTGCATCGACTTCCATAAAAATAGATAGATAGATAGATAGATAGATAGATAGATAGATAGATAGATAGATAGATGCATGTATTTTGGCAGCAATTCTTTCTCGATACATGTCTGATTAAAGACAACGGAATTTTCTCTCTTCGTTATTTCTTTCATCATTGTCTCGACTCAGCGAGCAAGTTTCCGTGTCTCTGGTAGCAATTTATGAAGTATAGATCCGAGAGTTCTTTTTCAGCCACCTTAAGCTCTTTCGACTTTTGTGATCGTCTTCAGGATTTTTTTTCTTCGCTATGTTGCTGTTGTTGTTTTTTTATTTTGCTCGATAATTTCAGATTCGGGAGGAAAAATAATGTGTAATTGAATCTGTTATTGTTTTGTACCTTTGTTTATTGCGAAATAAATCATTGCTTTTCATGTGCTTGTATATTTATCTATTTGCTTGAATTGGACTGCGGAAGACATTTTTTATCTCCCTCCTACAACGGTAAGATGTAACACAAGGTCGGAAAGTGGGATTGAAAAGCCAGCGTCCTAGAGGAAGAGAAATCTGGCCTACAAAAACTGTCTGGGGAGTTCTGTCGACATTCCCCGGTAGTGACGCCTCGGGCGATTTGTAATATAATGAAAAGTGGCAAAAATGAATAGTAGACGAGTCCATTGTGGGTGGGACGTCGAGAAAGAAAGAAAGAAAGCGACTTGATAACTGTTTAAAAAGAAAAGGTACCGCAGTGCAAGCGAAACTTGAAAGGCGGCGGTTTCAGAAACGCGAAAAGTCGGAGCGCTTCGTGGTCGAAGTATCGAAGTACCGGAAGAATGGGAGTTTACCGATGTTTATGGCACCGTTGATGCTTTATTGGCTATGGTACCCAATCCAGTCTTGCTGTTAGGCTTTCATGTCCGCTGACTAAAAATGCGACTGATAAGCAAGTTGGTACAGTGATGAAATCCCCTGACTTGTATTTCATCAAACAGACAATTAGAAGTGGTTGTGAAACAATTGATTCAGTTCACGCTCGGATAGACAATGCAGATCAAATTGCTTTCTAATCGGTTGTTTATATGAACGAGTTTTTAGTGGAAACCAGGTCTGTGACCTCAGCAAGAAAAAGAGTTTCATGAGACAAAAGTATATATATATATATATATATATATATATATATATATATATATATATATATACAAATGTTGTTGAATATGACAGACAACTTATGTCCGGATATTCTTGTGTGGATCCTTTCCATTTGCCTAATCAGGGTCTTTGTTTCGGTGGAGAATTGGCCGATGTAGCTGTTATAACTGTAGGTGTCTTAAGTACTTTCAGGTCTATCCGAGTCCATCTTCAGGGGAATCAGGTAAGGGCCATTCTGCTTATGTTAATATTAATAGGAAGTGTTGGTGGGAAGTATATTATTAATACGAACAAAAGTTAGGACTATAAACACGTCAGGATGATATCACTAGTGTTAGAGTTAATTTTGTTAATGACTGATTTTTGTTTTGATTTATAAGGTTTTTAATATATAGTTGAACATCAGTTCTGTCATATTAAACAACATTTGTATTACAGAGAAAATGCTGCCTAAATATACATATATATCGAGATCCAACACGATCAGTTGTTGTTATTGATCACTCTACGCCGCTTGCTGTGAATACCCGCCGACTTGGCATTTACAAAGTTAAATTCCTCCTAACTTCCAAGCTAATTTGTGGTGGCCAACGGGTAACGCTCTTGACTGCGAATCAGTGACGATTTGTGATCGGAGTTCGCGCCCGCTGACCGTCGGGAATTAGTTTTCTTCACTAGAGATTGCATAAGCATGAAACATCGATGTCTGTAGGTAACAAATAATTCCTATTTATTTACAAAATATTATATAGCCCCCTTTACTTAGGCTGGGCACTCTGAGTGAATTTAATAACAAGCAGTACTACTAGCTTCATTGCGAGTTCCAACACGATTTGTTGGTGGTGTTGATCACTCTTCGTTGCTTGCTGTGAATACCCGCCGACTTGGTATTTACAAAGTTAAATTCCTCCTAACTTCCAAGCTAATTTGTGGTGGCCAACGAATCACTGGCGATTTGTGATCGGAGTTCGCGCCCGCCTACGAAATAGCTTCCTGCACTGAAGATTGCGTAAGCATAAAATATCGATGTCTGTAGGCAATAAATAATAAATATTTATTTATAAATATTATTATCAAAATCAATATATATATATATATATATATATATATATATATGTCTACTTTAATTGTAAATTGTTTTACAATTGATTCTTGCCATTTGTTTGTTCTGTTCGAAAGTATAATTCTGCTTTTAATATAAGTTTACTTACGTCCTATCTTGTCATTTTACTAGGTGTCTCTTTTTTTATCACGAATTTCACGTAGTATCGTTTCAAAGTGAATATAATTATCTGATAATTTCTTTATATTTACTCCGTTTGTATTTGCTTGAATTCATCACTTTACTGTTCATGCAGTTTTTTTGTTTCTTTTATCGAAGAAGTATTTTGTCTTGTTTTCGTGAGAATAATAATTGCATTCTTTAACAAAACTAAAACATACTAAACCGAAATATTACAAAAGGAACAAATTTTCAGATGTGAGAACTATGAGTTTTTTTCTGATTGAAAGCACAACAACAGAACAAGTAAATCAAAGAAAAATATAGAAATGAAATGAAGGCAGACGCTCATTTGAGAAAAAAATCAGAAACGTGTCCGTAAATGATAGCATGTAAATGCGCAATGTGTAACCGAACGACGGAATAACCTTATCGTCTGTTTGTAAACATTATTCCTCAAACCAACTTGTAGCGTAGCTCCTATAAATAACGGGAAAGTAGTATTTATAGTGTGACGAAGTACAAACGTTGATCATTGGTTGTGTAAAACTACTGCTGTTTGTTGTTTTGTTGTTTGTTGTTTTTTCTTTGTTTCGCTACGCGTGCTGTGTTAGTTGTTGTTAATATACACAGGACGCCATAATCAATAATTACACATACACTTAGTTTTGGATTGGTATTTTCCGTTTGAGTAACATGAAATAATTTCTCGTTAACAATTCATTCATGCATTATTTGTGAGACTGTTACACGCTATAATTACACGCTACGTGAACTCGCCAGACGTTGTGCCTTCTCCTTCCGCGTTATCTCTCTCTGTCCTGTTCTGTTGGTTTTATGTTTATCTGCTCTTTTAACTATATTGATCTCGCCACATTTGCGTAGAAAACATATTCTTTTCTTAATTTAATTTAACTTCAATTTGATATTTTTTGCGAATATCAATTTCTTATACTCAACCTGAAAAGCTACTTTGTGCATTATCCGTTGACTTACGTCATAAATGTCAAGGATAGTTTCAGTCTACTTTTTTTAGATTTAATTTTGTTTACAAAATCTTAAAAACTATTTTGTTTGTGTACTTGATATGATATAAAAATCGAAATCCAAGTTATATTGTTAAAATTCCTTAACCGTTTGCGTTTAAATACAACTTTTACTTATTTATTTTTTTCAAATTGTTTTAAAACATCGTCGGTGATTCATGGTATATAATCGGTCTATCCATTTATCTTGTAAAAACGGAGCATCTGATTTATATAAGTTTTAAAAATAGACTGGTCTATCTCATTAAAAGAACGTAATATTTATTTATTTAATTATGTTTGTATTACAAACGATCAGAATAACATTGATAACATTGGTTTTAAATCCTAACAAAGTGGGTCTGTAAAGGCTTCTTTATCGGACTCTTTTCAGCCTCTGTTTATGTCTGCCACCCAGAGGCTGAAGAGAGTCCGATAAAGAGGCCTTTGTCGGTCTTCTTTTTAAGGATTTGAAACAGATGGTACCGATGTTATACTGATCTTCTTGTAATACAAACACTGATAAATAAATATTACGCTCTTATTTTTTATTTTTCTTAAAATACTCTGATGGAATTCTCTCCCACTAACCTTATATATATATATATATATATATATATATATATATATATATATATATATATATATATATATATATATATAAATGAAGGAGAATGGAAAGGAATTAGAGAAAGCAAAAGCCAAATCAAAATTCAATTCAAAAGTTCAAAGCAAGGTATATTCCGCAAAAAGGCAATTTATTCAAGTTAAATTTTCCTTAAGCCAGGCTTTTCAAAGATCAAAATCTTATCATCAGAGGAAGTCGCTGCTCTATCCTGGATATTGAGCTGTATACTCTTCACAATAGGGTTTTACCTTTCCTAAAAGTTCGCTTTTAGTACACCTCTTTATATATATATATATATATAGTAAGTTATGAAAATATATTGATGCCAATTAAGCTACACAGAAGCTCCCGCGTTTCATCCCGGGGAGGACTCGTCGACCTAAAATGCATGATGTTAGTTTTGCCGGGTGTTTTTATATAAACGACTAGCTAGTTAACTAATCAGATTCTTTGTTGTTCTCTCAGCCAATCGTTAGGCTTCTCATGAACAAAGGTTCGGTTGGTTTTACTTCCTGTTTGCTATTCTATTGTTTTGTTTTCTTTATGATAATGCATCCCGGTTTCTATGTTGTTGTCTAAGCCCATCGTTTGACTTCTTATAAGCAAATGTTCGGTTGATGTTACTTCTTATTTTCTCTTCTATTGTTCTGTGTTCTATAGGGTGGCCTATCACTGTTGAAGTAAATACTTAAAATTGATACATAAAAATAATATCTCCTTATAACATTTTATGTGAATACATGAAATAATATATATATATATATATATATA
This sequence comes from Sepiola atlantica, assembly GCA_963556195.1. Classification (NCBI taxonomy): domain Eukaryota; kingdom Metazoa; phylum Mollusca; class Cephalopoda; order Sepiida; family Sepiolidae; genus Sepiola; species Sepiola atlantica. The sequence goes on along the minus strand of OY744528.1, from coordinate 8,881,489 downwards.
TATATATATATATATATATATATATATATATATATATATATATATGATTGTAGTTGTATGGATTTATATAAATTTTTGCATGTGTTAATATTTTTATAATTGTGTGTGTGTGAGTGCGTGGGAAGCCCTGTGGAATAGTTAAAGTTAAGTAGTGAATGGGCTAGTGCTTTATTATATTAAAGATCTGGCCTGAGACATAGCAATAAATACGATTATATGTGTACGTATATATATATATATATATATATATATATATATATATATATATATATATATATATAATTTAATACAATCTCCTCCTATCTCGATATATATATATATATATATATATATATATATATATATATTCAATATGTTATCACCCCTCTCTTCCTCAATATACGCCTTCTGTTATAAATTGTTCAATTTCCCCTATCGCGATATATGTATTAAATATTTTGTCACTCTCTTTCTCCCTCACTATATGCGTTACGTTATAAATCGAACAGTTTCCCCATCCTTTTATATGTGTATTGGATAGTGAGTGTGAATTTTATTTTTTTTATCTTTAAACGTGTAATCGTCTCGTCAGAGTGCTTGAAAAGGCCGTAGGGTCGAAATAAATTATCGCACAGTGATTATACGATTCCGTGTTACTTTATTTTATTTTATTCTTGCTCCGTGTGTTACATTGAACTCTCATACATCGATTTCTTTCTGGAATTTATTCTACTATACTCTAACACTATATATATATATTTCTGCATCTGAGATTAGTCTGTTGCCGAATTGCATTGTCTGTTATGACTGTGCAAGTCTATCCTGGTTTGACAGGTTTTGTTGCAGTTGCCACTGATATAGGTTCTGAAAATTATCAGGTTTTCACTCCTTAAAACAAAACGTGTAAACACCTTGGTGAAAATTGGTAAAAGGTCTTGGCTTATAGGAATGAAAATCTAAAGAGTGGTGCATTACTACAGGTAATAAAATTAGTAGCTTTATTTAGTAGCAGGTTCACGAAAACATTATTCGCTGAGACAAAATATCGTACAGTATTTATGTTCGCAGTAAGTTTGACGAATACCTTAGAATAAAATAAATATGTCAGTATAACTGGCTTGCCATGTATATATATATATATATATATATATATATATATATATATATAGATCTTATACTTAATATATATATATATGTTAAGTATAAGATCTATATATATATATATATATATATATATAACGGCCAAATATACGATACTCATAAATATTGGGTCACGAGATTTATATAGAAATTATTTATTTTTATATTTTTAATTCTTTTATATCTCTTTCAATCTTCTCCGGTTTAAATCTCAACTGTTACTTTTCACCCTTCCCCTTTTTTCAAACCTTATTAAACCTTCCTTACGCTAAATTTAAACACATATACATAACACTCTAAGCAAATAACGCGTCCAAACGAGAGTGACACGTGACTTCACATTTTCGAAACAGATGTCAACAGAAGCTGAAGAGAGCCGGATGGCTAAGTCCTTCTGTGCTTGAAACCGACGGTACGAATGTTATACTGATTTTTCTGTACCAAAATTAAAAAAAACATATATATATATATATATATATATATATACAGGATGTTTTGAAAGTCGATGGTATAACTCCAGGGTTATGCTTTGTATACCAGTAGGCGCCTCATTGTGTGGAGGTTGCCTTTAATTTCCTTTGTGGTCTACTTCATCTGCTGATCATATTTATTTATCTGTATTTGCTTTGTTGTTTCCTCTTACGTGAAATAACAAAGGTCATACATGTCGACAATTAAAGGAGTCCCATCCAGTCATGACGCTAACATTTTTTCCCGATTACTACAAACGTATAACATATTTCACCCCAAACCAGGCAGATCGCCACTGTAGACGTAAGGGGTTACTGAGAATTAGGGTGTAGGTTTTGGGTGTAACCCCAAGTTGGGAGCTGTGTAGCGAGATGTCTGTTTACATTAGTTTTAAAACTCTGCATGTCGGTACTGTCGGGGAAACGGGGAGCAGGGAGAGAGTTCCAGAGGCCAAACGCACGAGTAAATTATCTGTTGGAGTAGACGGCTCTCCGGCATCTGGGGACCTTCACAGTGAATTGATGGGATTTAGCTGATTTTCGAGTTGGTCTAGTGAATTTACGTCGAGGGGGCACCAGAGTAGCCAACTCATCGGAGCACAATCACTACAGCTTTTAGTTTTATTTGATGTCAGTTTCATACGTATATATGGCAACACGAGGCACAGGTTATTTTATCTGTGACCCTGCGACAAGAATAGTATATATGTATCTTATAGGTATAAATAACAGGTCATTAGCACGCGCATTAGCATACACATCGTACGTGTTAGATGTTTACAATAATGTTGTTCAGTATGTATGTCAATGGTTAATAACTCGGAAGAGTTTCCAGACCTATATAGGCATATAGGACATATAGGCATATAGGACATATAGGCATATAGGACATAATGCCGGAGTTATAGCATCGATTTTCTAAACACACTGCAAAGATGGATCAGTTTTCAATGGTTATATAACGAGGGATGTTGCTTGAATGGATGTTTTGAGTGACACCTTAAAGGTCAGAGATGACCCCAGAACGGAAGTTGCCAAAACTACGTGATTTCCACCAGGAAATGTTCTGTTTCTTCTCTGGTGATACTTCAAGGAGAGAAGACATCTCAGGTCGCCATCCCAAGGGTGGGGGGGCATGATGTAAATATGTGTAGCGAATCGAGTTATCCGTCTATCTATCCGTCTGTCTTTCTCTCTCCAACGCGTACTCAGGTGGCTCCTCTGTGTTTTTTTTTCTTTTTGACTACCAATATGACTTGTCAGCTCGTATATCGCGTTTTGAGAAAAGTTAGTTAATTGCAAATTGCGCGAAGCATCTTCATCAGCGAAATTATGTGGGTCATAGCGTACTTCCTCTTTGGCGCTGACCTTCCAATCCCTACCATCTTGACCTCGTGTCACATCTTCCCGCGGTGACAGGGGAGGTAAATACTGCCACATAATGTTACACACCGGTTTCTTAGAGCCGTAATGTTACAAGCGCCACCCCCCGGACAACACCGGGTACCTCCATTAATTTGAATATGAAATACTTGGGTGAAAATCTTTAAATCGTTTGTGCAAAGTTGCTTTACAGTAAAAAAGGAAGAAGCCGATATTTAAGAATAGAAACTTCCTGTGAAAAATAAATGTTGTTTTCGGACACATTTCAGCTTATTTGAAACGCTCGAATTACAGCGCGAACGTTAATTGAATTTCAACAGAAAAGCAATCTATTCATCTTTTAAATCGTCCGGCATTTTTTTTTTCGCCTTTCACCGGATATTTCACCCCATCTCTTTATATCACTCCAACAGGAAATTAAGAACCTTGACTTTTCAGCGTTTTGTATTCTGAAATGAAAAAAATACTATTAAGTTCACTGGGACGTTGAATAGTGTTCACCTTATTCACACACATGTATATATGTGTGCGTATATATATGTATATATATATATATATATATATATATACATATATATATATATATATATATGTATATATATATGATATACAAAGATATGTATATATAAAACATTATATATGTATATATATATATATATATACATTTATGTATATATATATATATATATATATATAAAATGTTATTACTATTTATAAATATATACACTTAGTATATGATAAAATATGTTAGGTACATTTCTCTATATATCTAAAGTAAGGTATATGTTTATATTTATATATTTATATGTACAGTACAGTCTCTTAAACTAATTAACAGACGATTATGAATTTTGGAATGTACCTTCTCGGCATGGGTCTGTCCTGTGCAGTTCTAGGAGGTCCACTCTCCCAGGCTTTGCCTCCCCTCTTTGGGGAGGAGTAAGTTTATTGCTTACTGCCTGAGGCGCCCCTACCGGGGAATGCCGACGGGGCTGGCTAGGCAATTTTGAATAGCCAGAGTGCTCACTGTCTCGGGCGCTGGTTTTTCAAGCCGGACTTTCCGACCCGACCTTGGGTCACATCTTACCTTGTGGAAGTAAGATAAAACTGGCCTTGTGCCTAACCTTCTGCGGAGGAGGTAAATAATACCTTCTCGGCAACACGGTGAGTAACATGGGAACACTATTTATTTTGTAAACTTTAAAATTTGGAGGGGGCATGTATATAAACTTAAGTATGGTTATCTATCTATCTCTCCCTCCCTCTCTATTTTTCTCTCTCTCTCTCTCATATATATATATATATATATATATATATATATATATATATATATATATATATATATATATATATATATATATGTGTGTGTGTGTGTCTGAGAGCGTGTTAAAAATCTCTAGACGTATTTTGGTTTGTATCGGAGTTTTATACATTTTTAACATACAATTTGTGTCTGTTGAAACATAATTTCTTTGTTTTAGATTTTTTTAGGTGAGGATTGATAATGATATTTACACAACGTTTCGGCCGATGTAACCTCCAATTTCTTCAGGTGCATATTGTCAAAATCAGGACTTTTATATTGCACTCGAGATTCTGCACATAATATTCAATAGAACCCCTTTTTTATTCCATAGGGGTAGCTTGCATTCGATTTATCAGCCATGACTTTATGTAATTCGTGACTGTATATTTAGTATCGGACTTGTGGCGCAACGGATAAAATAGTTGATCATAATCAGTTCAAAGTGACATTCTTTTCAAGGTTAAAGGTTCAATCCTCAGCACAGGCGATACTAAGAATACAATTACCAATAACTTAAATATGCAACTACAAAAGGTATTAAGTTACATCGGCCATATATATCTATATCTATATATCTATATAGAGGGGTATTAGAAGGCTATCACAATGCAAGACATAGAAATATGTCGGCGTTGAGAAGTAAGACAAAAACAAGTGATTTTAATTATATATTTTTCAAAAACCTTTTTAATAATTTTTTTCTATATAGCAAATCTTACTTGATTAGGCAAGACTTCAACACTGATGTAATCTTTGTGACCGTGTTCCATAAATATTTTCGAGGAAAACCTCTTTGTCACATAGTAGGTGTTTAAAATCTTTAAAAAATGTGTGGATTGCAATATTGCTTATAACGCCGTAAATATTAATATCTGCAGCAAATGTAATAAACAAAAACTATAAGTAAATTTTTATGATTGTAATTACTTATTTAATTAATTTTTTTCTATATATATATATATATATATATATATATATATATATATGATTATTTTTACTTACACAAACATGTACAAAATCTGCGACACTAGCATGTCAGTGTTATCGATCAACAGCTGTTATAAAACTGAAATCTCATCAGGCAGAGTTAAAATCCGATCTTAACCTTAGATCATATTTGAAAATAATAAAATGGAGAAAAAAATTTTTTTTAATTTAAACTTTGAAAGTCACGTGGTTAGGAACGTTAAGATTCAAAATAATAAAATAATAATGTGAAAAATAATAACAAAATATTAATATAAAATATAAAATATAAAATATAAAATATAAAATACCTTGCCTGGATTATATATATATATATATATATATATATATATATATATATATATATATATATATATATATATATATAAATATATATATATATATATATAATATTTTTTTATTTAATATTATACCATATCAATATTATGAAGAGCAGATTCACCTAATTTCATAAAACTTGTGTTTTATTCAGCATACAATTGTTTCAGCAAACACCAATATATTTGTAAAGCGTTACTGTGCATTTATTTCTTGGTGTGGCTATCTTCAGTGCTAATTATATCAAACAAAGCAAAAAAAGGAAAAACAATGAAAAACTAAGCAAACAAAGCCTAAATTACAATCAGTACTTATTATCAACATTATATCTTTTTGTTCACATAGACCTATGATCTCATTATATCCTGGTGGTAACATAGACGTATTTTATGCTTAGCACTGAAGATAGCCACACCAAGAAATAAAGGCACAGGAGCATTTTACAAATATCTTGGTGTAAGCCGAAACAATTGTATACTTAATAAAAATCAATTTTATGAAACGACGTGCATCTGTCCTTTATAACAATGAAATGGTATAACATTAAATAAAAGGCCTTACACTATTGAACTATTATAATTACTTTATATTATAAAATGTGTATTTGAATATATATAACAAATTCTAAATATATATATATATATATATATATATATATATATATATATATATATATATATACATAAAGAAAGAGGCAAAATGCCTTCATAAAAACCATGTGTTAGATGCAGATATCTTTATAAAAATCGAAATAAAAAATAAAAACAATATTTTGTTTATTTTCATCTTGAGTTTTTTTTATCTAATATTTCGCTTGATACAACAAGCCTCGTCAGAACTTTAGACAAATAAAATGTATTAACCTTTTCTTTTTCTCGTAACAATCCTTCCTGGTCTTGTAGAAGTGACGTCAGATCTTGTGTGGACTAACGGTGCAAATGTCTCTTTTAAATTGAACTTAAATCGCGCATGGTCGCTGGTAGGTATACATTTGGGAAAGTTCATTTTTGTAAGCATCTTTAAAATTTTAAACATACAGAAAATAGCAAAATGCCTTTAAAAAAACATGTTAGATACAGATATTTTTATTAAAATTAAAAAAAAAATAAAAACAATATTTTTTTAAGGCAGCAAATTGTTCTCGATACATGTTTGATTGAAGGTGAAGGAATTTTCTTTTTTGTTATTTTTTAATGATTGTCTTGACTCGGTTAGCTAGCTGCCGGTTCTCCGGTGTGAATTCTTGGAGTATTGATCAAAGAGTGAGGTTTGCGGTTATCTCAAGCGCATTCGATCTTCTCAACGGATTTCAGAAGTCGGGTTATATTGTTTGTTGCTATATTTAAAGCGTTTAAAAATTCATGCAGAAATGCTTTGATCAATACTCCATTAATTAACACCAGTAATCACAGATTATTAAAACAATGATTTTTGTAATTGAAATCCGATGCTTTCCGGTTATTATCATTTTGAAAAAAAGTGGGATGTATGGAGTACGAATCCATACGGACCAAGTGAGATATTTTGAACCCTCCACCTTTTATTTGTGAAAAAACTTTCTTCAATTCTACAAAACGTTACTTTAGCTATTAACTATCTACAAAATCACCTCCCAATACTGCTAACTTTCACTTCCCGGCCTTTTATTTTTTATTTTATTTTATTTTATTTTTTAACTTCTTTATCCCCAATCCCTTTTGGTTTTTATTCTTCAATTTTTTCAAAGTGAAATGGAACTAGGTAATATTTAATTGATATAAATACCATATTACCAGATTTATCCTCTGACGATAAGAGTTTTATCTTTGAAAAACCATGGTTTAAGGATTAATGTAACTCCTTGCATCTGAACTTTCGATGTAATAAAATTTGTATTAATTTATGTACAATTCTTTATCTTCATCTTTCTTTAATATTGATTGCTCTACTCAACGTATTGAGCTTTATTTTATCGAGATAGATCACTACGATATTTCGCTTATCGTTAATTCTATTATCATTAGCATATATATATATATATATATATATATATATATATATATATATATATATATATATATATATATAGTAGTAAATTATGAAAATATATATTTTTAGCCTGACGATTCACCACGGGCATAAAACGCGGAAGCCTCTGTGTAGCTTAATTGCTATAAATATATGTTCATAACTCAGTACTTAGCTCTACTCACGTATTGAGCACTGTTGAAGTAAATACTGAAAATTGATACATAAAAGATTACATCCCCTTTATAACATTTTATGTGGATACATGAAATCAAAATTATATATATATATATATATATATATATATATATATATATATAATAGTTATAAATAAATATTAATTATTTATTACCTACAGACATCGATGCTAATTTCCGACAGTCGACGGGCGCGAACTCCGATCACAAATCGCTACTGTTTCGCAGTCAGGGGAGTCTCTATTTGGCCACCAGAAATTAGCTTAAAATTTAGGAGGAATTTAACTTTGTAAATGCCATGTCGGCGAGTATTCACATCAAGCGGCGTAGAGTGATCGACAACAACAACAAATCGTGTTGGATCTCGCAATATATATATATATATATATATATATATATATATATATATTATAATATAAAATGAAGTAATAAAATAAGGTGTCAATCAAATTTTATTAGAATTCAAAGTTCATGCAAAGCATCCTTAAGTCCTTAGCTCATGAGTTTTCAAAGATAATTCTTCTCTTCAGAGGACCATTACCGCAGTTATACTACTACAGGCAATAAAATTACGCTTTGAAAATATATAAAATTATATACACAAATATATAAAAAATACATAACATCAAACATATCAATCCAAAAACATACTTTTGTTGAATCCATACAGTCCATCCAGGTCATATAAGTTGAGAAGCATAATCAGGAAGGACATTACTCCAAGATACAAACAGCAGTCCAAATATGTGAAATTGAAGGGGCCGGCAAGGTTATCCATTCGCGAAATGTGTCCATATTCAATGTTAATGATAAATAAATAAATAAATCAATCAAAATAATACAAATTTGTATTATTTTGATTGATTTATTTATTTATTTATCATTAACATTGAATATGGACACATTTCGCGAATGGATAACCTTGCCGGCCCCTTCAATTTCACATATTTGGACTGCTGTTTGTATCTTGGAGTAATGTCCTTCCTGATTATGCTTCTCAACTTATATGACCTGGATGGACTGTATGGATTCAACAAAAGTATGTTTTTGGATTGATATGTTTGATGTTATGTATTTTTTATATATTTGTGTATATAATTTTATATATTTTCAAAGCGTAATTTTATTGCCTGTAGTAGTATAACTGCGGTAATGGTCCTCTGAAGAGAAGAATTATCTTTGAAAACTCATGAGCTAAGGACTTAAGGATGCTTTGCATGAACTTTGAATTCTAATAAAATTTGATTGACACCTTATTTTATTACTTCATTTTATATTATAATATTAATGCTCTATCCAGTATATTGAGCTTCAGTTTTTTTATCCGGATGTTTCACTAATTATAAGATATTAGTTGACGCTTATATCTTTTGTTGGATTGCTTCATATATATATATATATATATATATATATATATATGAATATGTATATATATACACTTGCCCGCGCATGTCAGGTAAGTGTACGTTTATTTCAATTACTGTCTGTGGTGATTCCTCGCGGCCATATCGGCATGGGTGTTAGGCTCGCGATTCTAGTCTGAATCTACGAACAGCGCTTTTAATATTTAATAGTCTTAATAGTAGAGTCCTGATTGAGATTACAAGATTGTTGTCATTTTACAATTAAGTAAATTTCTGCTCGAGTGGTGAACACTATTCGATTACATGACACTTGCCCCGCTCGCAACCGCCACTCCTGCACTGATAAGGATAAAAAACCGAAACAACGTCGTTTATAGGTATAAAAAAACACTTTAATACTTAAAATATATATAACATTCAACACTAGACATTAAATTATTAATACCTACAGACGCTAGCGTGTCGAGCTTATTGTTCTCATCAGTGCAGGAAAGTACCAATTTCAGATAGTCGGGAGGCGCGAACCCGGTTCACAGAGTCTGCCTAGAATCTGCAAGCAGTCGTCATATCTACTCAGCCAACGAAAACAGTCACGTAATTAATAGAAATTAAGATCTATATGTACCTAGAATATATATCAGAAAGGAAATGGGAAATGAAAAAGGAAAAACCAAAAGATTTTTTTTATGTATTCATCAATGTTTTGTCTTTATTTGTAAGACTTCCTCAGGATGATAATTTTAAGAAAAATGTCATGCAAGTACATCGAAATATTGGGTTGACATGATGGGTTAATGAGAAGAAGTAGTAGCCACTACTGGGAAGTCTTACAAATAAAGACGAAACGTTGATGAATATATATACATCTATAGAAGAAGAAGAAGAAGAAGAAGAAGAAGAAGAAGAAGAAGAAGAAGAAGAAGAAGAAGAAGAAGAATTTGGAGTTCTGGAATCAGACACCATCAAATTAACGGAAATGAAACAGACAATTGAAAATCAAAATTGGAAAAGAATACCTGTGAATCACAGGACAAATTTTAGAAACTAAATGATATGAAAGAAATCAATCTAGTAAAAATCATAAACAGGTGGAAAGTACCACTAATAAGATACTCTGGACCATTCATAAGCTAGTCAAAAGAAGTATTTAGGCATCTTGACCAGAAAACTAGGAAACTAATAACCAAGCAAATATATATATATATATATATATATATATATATATATATATATATATATATATATATATATATATATATATATTCCACTCTTCGCGGTCCGTCGAATCTCACATTCATTCCATACGTGGTTGCTTCTTTAGAAGTTGCCCATTTCCACCGGCTGTCTTCTTAGAAAATCTACTTTTCCTGTCTGGGAGAAAGTGTCCGAGTAAGTGGCGCCGTGCGTCTCGTATTTGATTAAAACTATGTTTGTCGATATAAAAATGACAGAAAATGGGTAAATAGAAAAGGGGGAATTATCATTTACGAATCGAAGAAGTAAATGAGACGAAAAACAAAATTTCTTCAAACCGAATTAAATAAGACATAATAGACACAACTTCACAATCTATAAATTTAGGGGAAAGGAAGGATAAATATGTTTACCTATTCCGATTGAGTACATCATGGGCGACACTCCGGATTACACATGAATAAATTCATAGAATTATTTTCATATATATATATATATATATATATATATATATATATATATATATATATATATATATATATATATATATCGTGGTACAGAAAAATTAGTACAACATTCGTACCGTCGGTTTCAAGCACAGAATGATTTAGCCATCCGACTCTCTTCAGCTTCTGTTGTCATCTGTTTCGGAAATGTGAAGTCACGTGTCACTCTCGTTTGGACGCGTTATTTGCTTAGAGTGTTATGTATGTTTGTTTAAATTTAGTGTAAGGAAAGTTTAATAAGATTTGAAAAAAGGGGTGGGGGTGAAAAGTAACAGTTGACATTTAAACCGGAGAAGATTTAAAGAGATATAAAAAAAATAAGGAAAAAAAAGTAAAAATATTTCTATATAAATCTCGTAAGTTACTGTTTTGGGGTTTAATTCTGTGCTTGAAACCGTCGGTACGAATGTTGTACTATTTTTTCTGTCCCAAAATTAATAAATATTACGCTCTTAATTTTTTAATTTAATTCTCAATTAATCGAGCTGGGATTTTTCCTGCTATATTACAAATAGGTTTATATATATATATATATATATATATATATATATATATATATATATATATATATATATATATATATATATATATATATATATATATATTAGGTCAAACTAATCCGAGCTCCCGGCACGTACAATGTTTACATTGTGATATCGCTTACATTATGTCAGTGTTGAATGATAGCGCAGGTGTAGAGGCGCCGCCTGTCAGCTCGACGGTTGAGTTTCAATCTCGGCTTGAGCCACTAGCTGGTCTAGCCGCACTGAAGAGCTGTGATACAACGAAACAGTCTGTACTATATATGTATATATAGAGAGAGAGAGAAAGAGAGAGAGAGAGAGAGAACAGAGAGGGGCACACACACAAACGTATATGATAATATGCATTCACAGGTAGTCACATATATAACATTAGATTAGATAAATGTATATATATATATAGTATACATTGTTATTTATACAAACATTATTGGTTACATATATGCATACATGGTTCAGTTGTTCTCTTCAATAGAGAGTCAACTTCTTCTTAAGAGAAATTCAATTCGTTTAGAATTTCTCGAAAGGAAGTTGGATCTCTATTGGAGAGAACAATTGAAACATTTATGCACATATGCACATATGTAATTAATAATGTTTGTATCAATAAAAAAGTTACTAAAAAGAGCTATACTTGTGATTGAGCACTTTCTATAAACACTGGAGTCTCAACGGATTAACATCTATAGAAACAAATATAATACATGGACTATATATATATATATATATATATATATATATATATATATATATATATATAGTGTGTAGATTTGAATTTTGTGTTGAGAATCCGAATAACAGAGCTCTGTAATTTAAACAGCAAAACAGAATTATAAAAAAGAAAATACTATACACACATTAAGATTGTATACATTATAACTTATTTCGACCCCTTAATTAGGTCTCCTCAGATGTATAAACAACCACGTTAAAAACCCAAAATGTTTTTTGACGTGGTTGTTTATACATCTGAAGAGACCTAATTAAGGGGTCGAAATAAGTTATAATGTATACAACCTTAATGTGTATATAGTTTTTTTTTCTTTTTTATAATTATATATATGTATATACATGTACTATATATATATATATATATATATATATATATATTGTGCATATTTGAAAGACACACACATATATATATATATATATATATATGTATATAACAGGGTTGTTTTCCCCTTTCAAATCAGTTAGAGTACGCAAGAAAACTAATGCCTCAAACACATCAAAAATTAACACTACCTATACACCCTTACATCGATCGTGTTTCCAGCAATTTACACGTATTTTTAACATCTGCCATTAATACCCGTTATTTATCCCGTACGACTAACTCTCCTGACTGCATGCTCCAAAGAGAGGGTAACACGCTAATTTCTCTCTCTTAATTATTAACACTTACACTCCTCAAACACCGCTTTGCGATTATTTCATGCGGAAATTCGATCCACTTTCACCAATTTAGAATGTGTAAAACAGCCAATCAGCGATCATCTTACATAGACATGAGACACATTTAATTCCGACCGCGTCTTGCATTGCCCAATGTTAGTCATTTACAGACATTTCTTAAAACTTTCACAAATGAACAAATCGTTTCATAATAACATTCAAAACACACTTCGCAACATAATGTATATTATTCGCTTTCGAATCAAATCCATAGCCCCCAAAAAACACAATTTCATTTCACATTTAGGACGTGAACCTGTAATGATTTACACCAAAATAATACTTCGGATAAATGAACGATTTACTACAAATTGAACAGTTAAGTATTTGTTTTCCTTTTTACAACCCTGATCGATCGTAGCATTTCATAAAATATTACTGTTTTAATGTTTTCCACGTACCGTAAATAAATTATATTTTACAATTTTTAAGAGAAAACCCCGTATATTCTTATTTTTTATGATATTTTTGTTTATATAATTAGGTTCGAGAAGGAACCTGATACACTGCATTATAAATTTTCTTAACTGCCGCAAGCGAGATACGATGTTTCTGGTGCAGGTATAATGATCCTTCCCTTACACTGTGTACGAACAAGGAGGGCAACAAAGTGTAAAACGAACAAATTTGTGCAGAGTTTTTTAGGGGGGCATTTTCTATTTTACTGTCCCTATTTACTTACTTCTCCACGAGGGCGCAGTTAGACACAAGGTCAGTTACTAATATAGGGGAAAATCCAGCTTAATAAATACGGTCACTGAATGTAGACAGAAATCAAAATTTCATCAGAATACATTAAGCGTATTGCACAATAACTAAAAAAACATTTCTTTCAAATGAGACAGAAATACATTTTCATCTACATTTTCTTCAAAATAAAGTGGCCTTAAATGTGTACTTTATTGAACAAAACTCAAGAAAAAAGTGCTTCTACATTTTTGGAACCTGACAAAAACAAAATCAGATCAAAGCAAAACAAGCAGTGGTTCTACAGAATTTGAACCGGCACTGTGAGATAACCGACGTTATCCGAATTAAACCATAGGTTATACTTTGTTTACGGTTAGGGTATTAAGAAGCTCCGCAATTAAAACTCGAAAACACAAATATAGTAGACGTCTTTCGGAAACTGGGACAATTTCACTTTGGTTCTAGATATAACCTATTTGCTTAGTGTTGGCTGTTTACATCATTTTTTTATATAACTCCCGGCCAAAATGTGTACTTATCGAACAAAACTCAAGAAAAAAAGTTGTTCGATATTTTGGAACCCGAAAAAAAAACAGCTAAAAAAAAACTAACAGTGTTTCACACAATTTGAACCGACACTGTGAGATAACCGACTTTAGTCGAAGTAAACCATTGTTTATGCTTAGTTTACGGTTAGGGTAATACAGAACGCCGCAATTAAAACTTGAAAACACAAATATACAAGACATATTTAAGAAACTGGCGCAATTTCTATTTTTATTCAAGATGTGACCTATTAGCGTTCTGTCAGCTGTTTATTTACTCCCGGTCATCGCCGGGCAACGAGTCCTGCTAGTATCTATATAAATTAGAGCACTTGCCTGTCTCGTCTCACTGGAGAGCTTTTATACAACAAAAGGGTATATATACAATTATCCACCTATATATATATATATATATATATATATATATATATATATATATATACTTAAATAATACTATATAGAGGTATAAATAAGAAAAGTGGCATATGCAAGGATTGTAAATTAGTCCAACTTCTTTAAAAACGTACAAAAATAGGTATTGTTCTTTGTTATAAACTCACATTAGTAACAAAACATAACTATTTTTATTGTATTGATTAGATTGAAAAGAGTTTTTGACAAAGACCTTCATTTACTTCTCTTTGTGATCGGCTGATGAGCGTACAAAAATAACATTCGTTTTTAAGAATATCTTCTATAAGGCAGACTGTATAATAATGTTCACACAAACACACACTCACACACACACATATATATATACATATATATATACACTGATATCTGTAAATGTATTCCTGTGAGATAAAAAGGAAGAGAAAAGTGATTGAGAGGTCGGTACTATTACTAGAAAGAAAAGCACATAATTGAACACAGCAGGTAGCAAACCGGAAGATTGAAAAGACTAGCAATGCCCGGTCTGTGAGGGACATGGTGCAGAGAAGAAGAAAGGGTGTGGCCAATCAAATTACAGATACGTTTCTTCACCTTATCAAGAACCCTCAAATGAGACAGAGATTCACCAGGCCAAATATGACAACAGTACTCCATACAGTTGAGAAAGATACCAACCATACCACGTACAACACCAAGGATGTGCTGATTTCCCCAACTAAACTCGTGTTGATGTGTCACTCGAAGAACACTGTGAGAGCGGCATGCACCAAGTACTTCCTGGAGGCTGTGGTAGAGGCTCAGAGCGGCTTCTTCGAGTGAGCTGGAAGAGATTCACTTTGAATTTTGAGAATACTTCAATTATTGGTTAAGATATGATGTTCTTTCTTTTCTTTCGTTAGGAAACTCTCAGAATATCAACGGTGAATAAAAATACATTCGAAAAGTTATTTACGAATATATTTACATGGTATACCTCCGTTTCATCTAATTTTCTCATTACGATCGAAGCAAATCCTCTGGCAAAATATATTAACGAGACAAATTAATTATAAGGATATAGACATTGTTGCTATAAGCATACGCACATACAGATACAGACACGCAGGCACAAACACACATACACAAACATATATTACTATTTCATGTATATATACATAATATTATAAGGATATGTACTATATTGTGTGTATATATTCCCAGTATTTACTTCAACTGGACTCCATATGTGAGTTGGGTTAGTAGTAAGTTACACGGTATATATATATATATATATATATATATATATATATATATATATATATATATAAGGTAAATACAACAAAAGATATGAGGCAACTAATATCTTTAGTTAGTGAACATCCGGATAAAACTGAAGCTCAATATACTGGATAATTTGAAAACTCATCAGTTAAGGACTTTAAAGTACTTTGCTTGAACATTAAATTCTAATAAAATTTGATTCGCACCTTATTTTATTCTTTCACTTGATCTAGTGCTATATATATATATATATATGTATATATATATACATATATATGTATATATACATATATATAGTATATATATATATAGTATACACACATATATATATATAGTATATATATATACATACACACATATATATATATATATATATATAGTGTACATTTTTATTTATACAAACATTATTGGTTACATATGTGCACACATGTCTCGGTTGTACTCTTCAACCTCTTCAGAGCAAAGAAGACAAGGAAATCTTGTTATTGAGCACTTTTTATAAACACTGGAGTTTCAACGGATTTACATCTGCAGAAACTAATACCATATGTGTACTATATATATATATATATATATATATATATATATATATATATATATATATTTTTTTTTTTTTTCTAACGAGTCACCGCTCGTCAAGGTCATTAGGCAACTCGATGGCAAGGGTTCATGGTTTGTGTCAGATGATTGGTGATACAAACACCTTGAGGATTGCAGACCATGGTTGGATCTAGGATGAAATTGAGTACTTAATGGAACGACTCAACAAATATTGGTTTACATTGGACTTGAAAACGACCATGCTGTAGTCAACTGGGAAGCATACCCATGGTATTGTGTTCCACAGACGGACAGTTCTTGGAAAGGAACTATGCTCATGGAAGTGCCGTTGAGTGTTAGGTACGCATTTTAACGAACGGAAAATTATTTACAGTGTTTGTAGCTAGACGTGATTTCGCTGTGAAAGTTTTATTGTAGGGATTGAATTAGGCAGATAACACACCGATGACACTCGTCCGTGACATCGAAGATACTGATTACTTATTTAGCGGGTGCGCTGATGCAATAACATACTAATACCTACTCGCACTTGCCAACAGGCTGGTTGCAGTTTGACACATTATCGGTCAATATTATATTAAATAGGCATTTTGTTGGAATGTGTCATATTTGAAGCCAAAATCATTTAAGGGTTAAGATCGCTGGAAAAATGGTTGGACCATTCTAAGGTTCCAGAAAGTATCTTAGTAAAGATCCAATTCTTTATTCGTCCCTCTACTCGTATAAAGGTCAGATACGCCCGAAGATGGAATACTGCTGTCACATCTGGGGAGGTGCTGCGGAAAGTTCTTGAACAATAAAATGTATGTATTCTACACCAACTAACAACTGCACCTCTTTCTCTCTCCACTTCACTTTGCTCACAGCAACAACACTCTTCAATCAGAAGAGTACAGTTTGTATACTGTTCAATGCACCCTTATGCAAATTGACTCCCCACTAGAGCCATCTAGTGGTTAGAGACTCCAAACAGTCAAGGGGGGGATAACTCAACTGGCGACTAAACCACACAAACAAAAAACACGAGTAGACGGGATCAAGAATTGGAGCATATTATGCAGGGGCTTTATTTCATCTACTATACAAATTGTGCTGCTGCCACATCTGGGGAGGTGCTGCTGCCACATCTGGGGAGGTGTCGCTCAGATCTCTTTCATTCATTGACAGAGCACACAATCGATTTCGCAATCTAGTGGGAGGTGATCTCTTCTCCTCCATACAGTCATACAGAAGAGACGCCGCTAGTTATTCTCTACTCTATCGTTATTTCCATGGTAAATGCTCGACTGATCCTCAACAATAGGTGCGTTCTTTAAGTCTTAAAAGACAATAGATTGTCAGGGAGACTTCTCATACTGAAAAGAGTGTGGCGCGATGCAATCACACCTCTCTTGAACACACAGTGTCCAGTATGGTGAAGTCCAAGACAAGTGAAAACAATGCCGGGATGAGCAGAGAAACACTAATGTTATTTATTCATTACTTCCTCAAATAGAAGCACAATGTGTAGTCTGTTAGTTAATCCATATCGGGATTAATAACTTTTCCACAAGGTATTAGTGAGAGTGATACAGTAGCCTCGCAAGAATTCGAACCTGGCATACCAAGTCAACAGTTCGTTTCTCTTTGTACTAAACCATGCATCTTATATATATATATATATATATTATAATATAAAATGAAGTAATAAAATAAGGTGACAATCAAATTTTATTAGAATTCAAAGTTCAACCAAAGTATCTTAAAGTCTTTAGCTCATGAGTTTTCAAAGATAATTCTTTCCTTCAGAGGACCATTACCGCAGTTATACCACTACAGGTAATACAATTAAACTTTGAAAATACATAAAAATATATACACAAATGCATAAAAATATATAAAATCAAATATATCAACCCAAAAACATACTCGTATTTGGACTGCTATTTATAACCTGGATTAATCTTCAGTCAACCCTCTGGATGTCTATCCTGATTATGTTTTTCAAATTGTATGACCTGGATGGACTGTATAGATTCAACAAAAAAGTATGTTTAGTCTGACGATTCCCCCCGGGAATGAAACACGGGAGCCTCTGTGTAGCTTGATTGCCATATATATTTTCATTGCTTACTACCTTGCTCTACTTACGTATCGAGCACTGTTGAAGTAAATACTGAAAACTGACACATAAAAAAAAAATTATATCTCCTTATATTTTATGTGGATACATGAAGTACTAATATATATATATATATATATATATATATATATAGTGATTCAGTGTATGTATGAAAGAAATTTATAAACTGCTCGATCGCAAATATATATATATATATATATATATATATAGAGAGAGAGAGAGAGAGAGAGAGAGAGAGAGCCTGTGTGTGTGAGTGTGTGTTGAAAGTTTGTTCATAGAAATGTGGATAAGCAAAGCAACATGCTAGTAGAAATAATTACATAAACATATCATTAAAGTTGGACCAAGATAGTTCGGTTGATAGGTTCAACCATATTCGTTTGGTAAAATGAGCTTTATTTCACAGAACTCAACATTTTATAGAATGAAGGAAAAAAGCTCAGATGATGAGAATATGGAGAAGTTAAACAAAGGAAGAGTATGAGACGAGAGTTTTGAAATATGCGAAATGATGGAGTTGGTAAAGTAGTAACCAAGGATGGAGGAGGTAAAACGCGATGATGGCGAAAAATTATTTGAAAAATTAAAGCACGTGGAAAGCACTTTTATTAAATAAAATTAAAAGTTGGGGAGCCCCCTCAGCACTGTACAAACATGTTTTTTTCTGGAAATCCTTGAGATCGTTTCTTTTTACTCAACGTATTCCAAAAAAACACCATTTACTTTAGATATATTGATGATATTCTACTATTTTACTCCACAAAGAATATAAAATAAAACCTCGGCAAAGTATAACCATTCGCGACTTTAGTATTTCTCGACATCCTCATCCACGAAAACAACAACACCATATATCAAGTCTACCGAAAACCCACAAACAAAAACGATTAAAGCCATTACTACTCACGCAACAGTCACTACATAAAAATCAGCATTAAAATAGGTCTATATTTTAGAGAGTGACGTATTTGCAGCTTAGAATATCCTATTACTTAATACAACACAATATAATCCCCCATCAAAACACTAAAATGCCCTCAAACGTTTCATTGTCTCCGCTAAAGTAAAAACTATTTATATACACTTTGACTTTAAACTAAATCTTTTAACACCGCACCACCCACACTATGGAGCGGTATCCTCCCCACCAAAGCACACAACAGGAATCTTTTCTCCACTCTTTCCCAGCACGGTTTTAGAAACATCCAATCTACCTTACTCAAAACCAAAGAATACACATCCTTCACACACTCGGGAATATATACTATACTTTGTTATGACTGTGAAAAAATCTACTTTACCGAGTCTTAACGTTACCTAAAAAACGGACATATGAACATAATAGAGCAATCAAGGTAGGAGACACTTTAAACTCGTTGGTTACCCATATCCCTTTCCAATAATCATCATCTGTAAAGCCAAAAAAGATTTTTAAAAACATTCACGATATACAGTTACGAGGCCTCATCAATGCAAAAAACAACATTTAACAGAGACCAGGTTTTTACATCTCTGGCATCATAGCCAAAACTATACTTTGTGAAAATAATTTTATAAAATGCGATAATGGATAATCTCAATGTGTCTCTATGACTTGAATTCTCTTCGTTTTATTTTATTTTTTCTTTTACTTTATCTACTTTTTATTTACTTTTACTTTCTACCACATAGTTTCATTTTATTTTTATTTTTATTTTAATTTTAATTTTTTCCTTCATCTATTTTTTATTTAATTTTTAAATTTAATTTAATTTTTATTTTTTGTTTTATTTTCATTTTATTTTATTTCCCTATCTATCAAGTGTGTCTAATTTATGTTATTCTGTCCATCACGTGTTTTTATTATTTTCACTACGTGCTTTCATTTATTTTTATGATTTTCCGCCCACATCGTGTTTCACCTCCTCCTTCCCTGCTAACCACTCCACCCACTGTACCCTCTCGCATCCTCCTCACTACCAGCTTCTTACACTTCATTTGTTTTACCTCTCCACATTCTCCTCTCCACATATACTCAATCTACTACATGCAGCATATATTGCTTCCCCCTCTTA
This sequence comes from Sepiola atlantica, assembly GCA_963556195.1. Lineage (NCBI taxonomy): Eukaryota > Metazoa > Mollusca > Cephalopoda > Sepiida > Sepiolidae > Sepiola > Sepiola atlantica. Next base: position 8,861,016 of record OY744528.1, on the reverse strand, counting down.
AACCCGTGTTTACTCCCCTGGGTTTTTCTTTCTTTCAATGTATAAAATGTCAAGTTCTGTGAAATAAAGCTCATTTAACCGTACGAATATTGTGTCGTTATTACTACTAGCATGTAGCGTTACTTATCCATATTTCCATGAACTAATTTTCGATCCTGTTTGAAATTTTATTTCATATTTACTCCTCATATATATATATATATATATATATATATATATATCGTATGATAATGTATTCATGGCAAGTAGGCTACACATAAAAGTTCATGTTTTACTCACAAAACAAATGATCAGGCTAAATGCATTTAGTCTGATGCTTTCCTTTGAGAATGAAACATGCACGTTTATATGTAGCTTACTTGCCATAAACATATTTTCGTACTACTAAGCTCTACTCACGTATTCAGAACTGTTGAATTAAATACTAAAAATATATATATGCAATACATTATATAAACTTATAAATATATAAGTATTATATATATTTATTTATATATATATATATATATATATATATGGGAAGAGACTTTACCCCTGCTCATCCCCCACCTCTTTCTCTTACCACCAGCCACAGTAGTCCTGGCTCACCCCATCCTTCCATTTTTTCCCCACTCATTCTTTTCTACATTCATTTCTATTTCTCCAACAAATACGGACGTCCACCCAGCAGTTGGCCACTATTTCATTCTATTTTTCCCAATATGTCTACCCTACATGTATCTGTGCTTGCATGACATTTTTTCTCTATTTTATCATCCTGATGAAGTCTTATAAATAAAGACGAAACGTTGATGTACACATAAAAAACATCCATTTTTTGGTTTTCCTTTTTCATTTTCCCATATATATATATATATATGTATAGTTGTTTATTGTTTTACTTGCAATAGAAACATATTTTCTTTCTTAGTATTTTCCACTTTCTAAGCGGTAAAACGCCATACTGCAGATAGTAATTACGTAGGTTCGATCCTTGCCTCAGTTAGCCATTCTGATAACGACTGATAGCCAGAAACACATGTTCATTGATTCTTTTTATGTAAGTAAAAATTAATATATATATATGTATATATACATATATGTACATATATATATGTATATATATACATATATATATATATACGTATATATATATATATATATATATATATATATATATATATATATATATATATATATATATATATATACATATATATGTATATATAAATAGAGAACAAAAGAAGAATATGGGTTATCTGAAGTTGTCTAACTTTAAAAAGTTCCGTCAACTCATATGGAATCTTGCAAAGAATTAGAATTCGTCCAATAACAAAACTAGTATTTATTGAATAGTTCTACTGAATTATTTTTTCGCTTAGTTCTCAAATAACATTCGTAAGAAATTATAAAGAAAATCATATTTCCCTTTGTTCAGTAACGATTGGTTTCGCCGTAACGAGTTTTTTGACAATTTCATTTGCTTTATTTTTAGTTGAAATCAACTGACGAACGGAACGAATGTAATTTTTTTATAAGGATAAGTACCGCATGTCCATCGATCTGCGTTAGCGATTGAGAAAAAACTGGTAGGTGGTATGTGTATACAAGAGAGAGAGAATGAGAGAGAGAGAGAGAAAGAATCTAAGTGAGAGAGAGAGAAAGAAAGAATCTAAGTGAGAGAGATAGAGAGAATCTAAGTGAGAGAGAAAGACATACAGATAATGTGCAAGACAAAGATACCAACATTAAACGAGATCGTCCGAGAGAGCAGGAGATAAAGAGACATTTTGTAAGCGGAAGGGGGGGGAGATAGAGATTGATAACGAGCGAGCGAAATACAGATGAGGAAATGACAGAGATCGAGAGGGAGTAGGAGAAAGTAAGAGAGAAAAAAAGAGCAAAAGACAGAGAGAGAGGGGGAAGGTGTGCAAGAAAAGAGAGAGAGAGAGACAGACAGACAGACAGACAGACAGAGAAGAGTGGGGCAGAAAGAAGAAAGAGAGACTCGGAGACAAATCCGATAGAGGAGAAAAAGATGGTTAGCGAGAAACGGACAAGGCGGACGTGCAAGACAGACAGAGATGAAGAAACAGAAAAGAGATAGAGAGGGAAACAAAGAAACATAGAGGGAGATAGAGCGGGGATGGAGTTAGCGAACAAGTGACATAGAATGATCGATATAGATAGAGAGGGAGAGAGAGAGAGAGGGAGGAAGGGGTATTTTTAGTTGTAAAACTAACGCGAAATAATCTAATTGACAACGGAATTGAAAGGATGAAAAGAAATCGTCTCGTTAGGCAACACAAAACTCCCAGAATATCATCAAGCCGCTGGAGAGAGTGAACGAGAGAGAGAGAGAGAGCGAGAGAGAGAGAGAGAGAGGGAGAGAGAGGGATAGAGAGAGAGAACGAGAGAGAGAGAGGGAGAGAGAGAGGGAGAGAGAGAGAATGGAAGAAAGAGAGAGGGGGAGAGAGAGGGGAGAGAGGGGAAAGAGAGGGGAGAGAGGACGACAGACAGGGGGAGAAAGAGGAGGAGAGGGGGAGAGAGAGGGGGAGACAGAAATGGGGGAGAGAGCGGGGAGAGAGGGAGAGAGAGAGAAAGGGAGAGAGAGAATGGAAGAAAGAGAGAGGGAGAGAGAGTGAGGGGGAGAGAGGAGAGAGAGGACGACAGACAGGGGAGAAAAAGGGGGAAGGAGGGAGAGAGAGGGGGAGACAGAGGGAGAGACAGAAATGGGGGAGAGAGCGGGGAGAGAGAACGAGAGAGATAGGGAGAGAGAGAGGGAGAGAGAAAATGGAAGAAAGAGAGAGGGAGAGAGAAGGGGAGAGAGAGGGGAGAGAGCACGACAGACAGGGGGAGAAAGAGGGGGGAGGGGGAGAGAAGGGGAGAGAGAGAGGGAGAGAGAGGGGGAGACAGAAATGGGGGAGAGAGCGGGGAGAGAGAACGAGAGAGAGAGAGAGAGAGAGAGAGGGACAGAGAACGAAAGAGAAAGAGAAGGACGTCGTTATAAATGTATAGACAAATACGGAGACGTTGAATGGCAGTTTTTATCATCTGAATCCGCTTTCTCTAAGGTATATCATTACGAAAGAATGTCCCAAACTAAAAAAAGCAAACAAAAACGACGGAAAGACAGATAAATTAAATAAGTATGTGTTGTTCGTTGTTAAAAGCAGCAAAATAAGTTGGGAGAACGAGAATTGGATAAAAACAAAGCAAAAAAAACTATATTAGTTACGGATATCTGAATCTGGAAATGAACAAGGGGGAATGGAAGGCGGGAAGGAAAGGGCGGGAAAGAGTTGCATATTGGGCATGAATTGTTTGAGAGAGAGAAAGTGAAAGAGAGGGGGTAATAACGCAGATAAATAAGTTTCCTTTAAGAAAGAAAACGGGGAGACGGGGAGGTATTGATAAATATATGGATTCCAAGTAAATAATAGTAATGGCGTTAATTATAGAGAGTGAATCGATAGCGAAACTACGCGCCTAAGCGATGTTTTCACATTTATCGATTGACATCCATACTTACGTATACAAAAACGCATACGTACACGCATAGGGGAGTTTGAATTACCTACTAGACATGGGAGTTTGAATTACCTACTAGACAGGGAGGTTTGAATTACTTACTAGACAGGGAGGTTTGAATTACCTATTAAACAGAGGAGTTTAAATTACCTACTAGACACCATCCTCGGGTGTATTCGTTTTTTCTGTAAAAGGGTTTGTCAGTATCACCTGACATGAAGATACTTTCGCCTGCAAGTAAACCCTGACGAAATATTCAAAATAACATAGTATTCAAAGCCTAAATAAAATCCCTCGACACGGCTATACACCGGCTCATACGAGGAATAGTGCATCTTCTCTAAGTAATGTTACCTCAAGTAACAGAACCTAGCTGGGTAGTCCACCAGACTAGATGAATTCTTGTCCTGGAATCCGGTAAGACCAAGAGACCACAAGAAAGATATATTATAACATAATTAACTGGTCAATTGGGGAGAGGAAAATTAATGTTCTTAACTTATTTACTAACTCAACGTTTGACAGGTAAATGAGAAGTTTAATGGAATATCTATGTATCTCATATATGAGATATCAAGCCTTTTGCCCAGGAAGGGATCACTTGATTTCTGTGAACTTCGACTGAAGTAAAATGAAACAAAAAACCGAAGCATAGGAGAGACTTTGGGCGCCTTCTGAAGAGAGTTTGAATGTCCACTAGACACCATCCTTGAGTGGCTTCGGTCTTTCTGTACATCGATTTATAAAGATAGCCTGACATGAGGATACTTTCCCCAACAAGTAAACCCTGACCAAATATTATAAAAAGAACATAGTATTCGAAGCGTAAATAAAATTATTTCGGCATGGCTACGCACTGGATCATACGAGGAATGGTACACCTATTTCTAGTGATGTCACTTCAAGTAACAGCAATAAGCTGGATACTCCACCAGACTAGATGAATTCTTGTCCTGGAATCCGGTAAGACTAAAAGACCACAAGAAAGATATACTATAACATAGTTAGCTGGTCAATTGGAGAGAAGGAAAATTAACGTTTTAATGTATTTATTAACTCAACAAAAAGGGTAGAGGGGCACATTAATGGAACATTCGAATATCTATGTATCTCATATATAGATCAAGTGAAGGGATCGAATGCAAAACGCGATAAACGCCATTTTGAAAATTATGAAGCCATAACTAAGAAAAGTGTTATGTTTTAACATCAGACGACACCCCCCAAATCACGTGTTACATAATATGATAGCGGCATTATTTTTTATTGCTTTCAATTCAAATAAGCTTTTAGTCGAAGTCTCGATTTAATATAGTCGACTTTTGTTTTTCTTAAGTTCTCAATTTAAACAAATTGGATTTATCGCGTTTTGCATTCGAACTCTTCAAGTGTTAGTCCCAAGAAAAGGGTCCGCTTGATTTCTAAGAACTTCGCTTGAAGTAAAATGAACCAAGCATAGGAGAGACTTTGAATGCTTCCTGAATGAGAGTTGTAAACGCCTACCAGTCACTATCCTCGAGTTTCTTCGGTCTTTCTATAAATGGGGTTGTAAAGATACCCTGGCATGATGATAGTTGGCTTTACAAGTAAACCTTGACCAAATATTAAAAATAAAACAGTATTCGAATCCAAAATAAGATCCTCTTCGGCATGGCTACGCACTGGCTCATACGAGGAATGGTGAACTTTCTATTAGTGACGTCATCTCAATTGACAACACTAAGCTGAATACTGCACCAGACTAGATGAATTCTTGTCCTGGAATCCGGCCAAACCAAAAAAATGACCGCAAGAAAGAAAAAGTATAACATAGTTATATTGTCAGTTAGGGAGAATGAAAATAACATTCGCCACTGCTTTACTAACTAAAGCGTCCAGAGGTGACGAGAATCTTATATGTACATTTGGGTATCTATGTATCCCATAAAAAATCAAGTGCAGCCCCGGAAAAAGGGGTCCCTTCATTATTAGAATTTTAATGGAGTATAATGGAGAAAAAAAACATACACACGTGCATGTCTCCCTTTTTGACTATCTATCTCTCACGTTTTTTTATGAGTCTGTGAGTATATATGGATGGAAGGCCATATAATTATAAATTTGCGACTGGGTGTGAACGTATGTGTAGTCTGACAATGTGTATGCTTAAAAGGGCCTTAGTTATGTGACCGTCACCGGAGACTAGAACTTTAGAGCCGCGCACGGAAAATCAAAGTAATTTAAACTTGAGCAGCACAAAATTTAATCGACATAGACAGTATTGTTTGTATGGAAATTAAATGTTTGACATGTCAGTCTTCTATTCGGATGTTTGGGCAGTGGTGTTCATTTTCGGATATTGCATTGATCATATCAGTAGCGCCTATACACACGAATATATCTCTCTTTCTTTTTCTTTCTCTCTCTATCTCTGTCTCTTTCTCAATATATATATATATATATATATATATATTAAGTTAGGTATGTGCATTTATATATATATAAGAGACAACTCATGTCTAGATATCCTTTGGTATATCCTTTCAATAGTCCGAATCAGGATCTTAGTTTCGGAGGGGAATTGGCTGATGAATTTGCCATAGTTTAGATTTGTCTCCCAAGTACTTTCAGACCCATCCGGGTCCATCTTCAGGAGTCACCCGGATGGATCCGAAAGTACTTGGGAGACAAATCTAAACTATGGCAAATTCATCAACCAATTCCCCTTCGAAACTAAGATCCTGATTCGGACTATTGAAAGGATCTACCAAGGATATCTAGACATGAGTTGTCTCTTATATTCAACAATACTTGCCTGCAAGAGAAGATGCTGCCTATATATATATATATATATATATATATATATATATATATATATATATATATATATATATATATATATATATATATATATAGTCTCGGAAGTTTCTCAACCATTAAAACTGTATAAAAAAAAAAATTATAAAAATAAAAAACTTATAGTCTCAAGTCTTCCAGTGGAAAATCACTCATGTAAGTCAATTTATTTTTTACAGTTATTATATTAGTTAGTTTCTAACACTATTTTAAGGGATCATCAGTTGTTTACCATGAAAAACTGTTTCGGGAATTTAATATATATATATATAAACATGAGAAACACGTCTCATCTGAACTATAAAGTCAGTTAAAAAATTAAATTGAACGAAATAAGAGAAGATAAACATTTACTAAAATATGATAAGATTACAATCAGAAAATGTTTTGACTAAAAGTATATTTTATTTTGGCACAAAATTTAGAAATTAATCATAGTTTAAACAATTTTGCATAGGGAGTACATGTTCTAATTTTAAGGCGAGATATAAAAATTATAAAAGATCATAAAATAACCTACGATAATACCAAATACACCTAACTATCCAAACACATATTGTCTGTAAAGGAAAATAATACAGAAAGTGTCATCCCGACGCTACATAACCCCACATGTTTCCTTTGTCTTAATAAAAAAACTGGCCATTATAAGGTCCTTGATAGAGATAAACTACAGGGTGGGCCAAAATAAGGGCCCTATCTTTAAATTTGAATAACTTGAATTTGAATAACTTCCACAAAATAAAAGTTAAACTCACCAAACTTTATGTGTGTGTAGACTGACCCTTCCGAGATTTTTTGAAATAAACAAAACAAATTTTAGCCGAAAAACACTTCTTAAAACTTACAAAAAATAAAGTATTGTTTTTTACACTGTTTTGAGTTTTTTAAGCAAAAATAATGTTTTCTAAATGAGGGTACGTTCCTTAGGGCTAATACGGCTCATGCTTGCTTCGGAAGGGGTCCTTTACTTATTCTAAAAAAAAAAATTTTTTAAATCAATAAATAAAAAAGTTATGAATTTTTAAAAATAGGACCCTTATTTTTGCCCACCCTGTACTTAACTAAATGGTTATTAACTGTAAGCACTTCAAAGGGTTCACTCTTGATAATATAGAAATAACCTAGTGATTTCACCATAACACTTTATGAAGAAACTAATGTATTTCCGGTAAATTAGAGCATCCCCGACTAAGTATACATGTAATGTGACTTAAATTTCAAAATAAGGTAAGTTTAATAAGATTTCAAGATGACTAATGAATGAGTAATTTTATTTTATATGCCACAAAGAGTGGGGATTGACTATTAAATTTAGTAATTCAGTAATAGTTAGTAGTTAGTGAACAATGGAGTTGAAAATATATGTCTTGTGTTCCACTATTTTGATAGGCGAATGAATTGAAAAATAAACCTGTTAAAGGATATATATATAAATATATATATATAAATAAATATATATGCATATATATATATATATATATATAAATATATATATATATATATATATATATATATATATAAAATATGAAACTAAAAGTATACTTTTAGAGGCTAGAACCTATAGTGAAATGATGTAAGCTCAATATACGAGATAGAGCAATTATGAACATAAATGAAGGAAGAGAGATAAATATGTACCAATGACAAATCTATTTCAACTTCGATTGTTCAATGCAAGGTGTACTCGGTAAAAACATGTTTATTTTTGTTTCCTTAAGCCAAGGCTTTTCAAAGATTAAAATCTTATCATCAGAGGAATTACATAGATGGATAAGTTGCCAGTGGAAAAGCCAAAATTCAAAATTTGAAAAATATGAAGTAATTGGGAGTCAGAATACGTGTGTAATAAAATATGGAGTCTGTCCAGTTGGTGAATGGCCGTTGATAAGGTGTCTGGTGAATAGAGATTTAAAGATGGAAAAAGGGGGGGGGTTCGTGAAGGCCGCGTTAAAAATGTTCAAAATGAAGTAAATCCAATAGAAAACTGTTTAGATGTTGGCTTAAGGAAAGAAAAATAAACATATTTTTATCGAGTACACCTTGCATTGAGCAATCGAAGTTGAAATAAATTTGTCATTCGTACATCTTTATTTCTCTTCCTTCATATATATATATATATATATATATATATATATATATATAGAGAGAGAGAGAGAGAGAGAGAGAGAGAGGCAGACAGACAGACAGACAGACAGACAGAGACAGAGAAAGAGAGAGGTGTAGTTTGCTTGAAGCATTGCTGGGAATAGTAGTAATATGTTAAGAAGGCTGGAAGCAATGCAGAGTGCCGAATAGATTGTAAGCTGGAAAGAACAAACAGGGGAAGGGGCTTACTATTTATTTTTCTTTACAATCTTATATAACCGCAAGGGTGGTGTCGACTGTGTGTGTTGTCCGGATGATGATGATGATTAAGAATCATTTAATATTTTGAGAAAATCCTCCCTTTGTCAAAAATAGACACGAAAGAGTACGGATTTATTTGCCATGCCAATCGGTGGCCGAAGAGGCTTCTTGGAGTCGTTGAGGTGGTGTTGCGGTTAGATACAAACTAGTTGTATTTTTTGCACCAACTTTCTAGTAAATACTATTAGCCGCTCACTGATTGCATAACATACAGTTTTACATTACCTATATTCATTGCAGACATAAATCTTTGGTCGATACAAAAACACCCACTCTTTAATTTACGAAATTGTTTGCGAAGTCTAGATTTTAGTTAAATCTAAGTGAGACGATTATGAAAATATAAATATCCCAATTATTGAGAAGATAAGTGTTTGATAAAATCGTGCCATTTACTGACGACAAACATTTCAGTAGAAGTAGCAAAATAAAAAAAGAACACACTCAACGAAATCTATTTGATCATAGCAAATCGTGATAAGAAAACACGTGTGTATGTTTTGGTTGTTGTTTTTTTCGACGGTAAATATGATAGGTATAATAATTAGGCCTATTAGTATATTTGCCTCAGGAAGTCACTAATGTATTTTTCTAAGTTTTTTAAATTGGCTTTTAAAGAATTCTCGCAGACTTTGTTGCAAGTTATTCGCCATAATGATGTAGGTGAGAGAAGTGTGTGTAGGAAGACAGAAATAAGAAATGTTTACGAATTACGTGCTAATATCATGTTTACGGCCCGCTGTACTTGGCATAAATTAAAACTCAATTTCTCCTGTATCACGTGATAATTTTATATGGCCTAGAAGATAGAGCGAAAGCGTGCGAAGTCTGAGTTGATACTGTGAACCGGGTTCGCGCCTTGTTACCGTCTGAAATGATCGCTCTCTTACACCGATAAGAGCGTAAGCCTGAAACAACTGCGTATTTAGGTATGAAATAATTTAATATTTATTCATCAACATTGTTATAGAGCAACTTTAAGAGACTAAAAATTGAGCACTATTAAGAGATATTCAAGAACAGATTGTCACTTTACCTAAAAATGCAAGTCTCCGATTAAGTTCGTTGAACCCTTCAGTATGTCTTGATGTTGATGGCCCGCTTTACTTGGCATAAATATAACTTAATTTATCCCGTATCACGTGATAATTTCATATGGCCTAGAGGAAGTTGACTCTGTAAACCGGGTTCGAGCTTTGTGACCGTCTGAAATAATCGCTTCCTTACACTGATGAGGGCGTAAGCTTGAAACAACGACATGTTCAGGCATAAAATAATTATTCATGAATATTATATATATATATATATATATATATATTCTGTCATTGTTGACGCCATTCCCTGCCAGGCGTGCCTGCAATCCTTTCGGCTTGCCGATGATTCCACTGGGCACGAAGATTTACTAAAGATGTCTAAATCTGCCCTTTTGGATGAAACTGCAGTACATTGCTGAAATATGTAATATACAGTATCTAAATAAATTATATTAGCTTTCTTATATGATCGAGCACTTTATTTGATTTCTTTTCTATATACAACCTGACACTATATATATATATATATATATATATATATATATATATATATATATATATATATATATATATATATATTATATTGTTGTGAAGTTGTCCAACAGTAAATAATAAATAAAGGAAGTTAAGTCGCGGGTTGGTTTAACAAGTGTATTAACAAAGTAAGAAAGTGACTAGCACTTGGCTAGACAGTTACAAGACTGTGCTTTGTCTTCTCTGTGTCTCTGGTGACTCGCATTATTTATAGTGACAACCGGTGTAGTTTCTCCTGTGTAAGAACGGCCGGTGTAACATATACATATATATATATATATAAAATATATATAACTTACAGACGTTAACGAAACTTTGCATTAGAGCTTTTTAACAGTCTATTTTTAACATCCCCGGGGCTTAGTATAATATTTATAAATTCTCTCGCTCTTAATGTTCATATGTTGTCTTCATATCTCAAAAGGGGATCAGGCCATCTATGTTAACTGTGTTGGTGACTATCAACCATAGTATTGTTAAAATACCTAAGACAGGCAATATGTTAAAACATTTACAGGACTAGTCAGCTAATTCTTTTTAGGAACAAATTTTATAATTTCTTAAAGAATGTGTTTTTTTTTTAATTGCACACTACGTGACCTGTTCAAATTCTTGTGGCGCGAAACATATTGGTGGCATCAGTAACCACGTTTCAATTCCGAAAACGCAAGGGTTGAAATATTCGATGCTGGCTGGTGATATGGGAGTCTTAATTATTAATCATTCTGAAAGGATACTAAATTTGAAGCCAGCTGAAAGAGATGGTGAACACGACGCACCCGTAATTTACGACGCAGTTCTCCTTGTCCGGGTGCTATTTGCCTCAGTTGTGATTTACATGTTGGGAATTCTCGATATATAATGAAGTTCACTGAAAAGATGAAATACTTCGAACTGGTTTTATTTAATATAACCGGTCAGAATTTGTTGGCACAGAGAAAACCTAATAACCAGTTTCAAGATAAGTATGATAGTAACGTGTATGAGACGGTGTTGTAGAGAAAGTGTTGATACTAATGTTCTTATACAATTGACAATCTTTCAAAAGCAAAGTAATCTTTGACTTGTTTTAAATCCCGAAACCTTTTGTCGCATCCATTTCAAGAACATGTTGGTTTTCTTTCCACATATTATGTTTATCAACTTATTCTGCTCCCCCAAGCATCTTTTTCTGACCCAAACCAGAATATTGTCTCCTTCAGAAACATATTTTAATATCTTTGCATCTTTGTCATTCCCAAGAAACTATATTTATTCCAAATTAATTTTATTTCTTTTTCACCGACATTATCTAGTTTTTTCCTTAGTAATTTATTGTGTTTATTTCGTTCACATCCCTCGCTAATAAACATCCCATTTTTATACAATCTCTTGTATCACTGTTGTTCCTTCAGCGTGTTGTATTTATTGTCAAGTTTTCTTAAACAACAAAAAAGTTCGAGACAGATATCTTTCTGTTATTCTTATTTGAACTTGGGAAAACATTTCGTATACGGATATATATATATATATATATATATTAAAAGTTTTTAAAAAGGTTTAAGGCAATGCGAAGATCCGGGTTGCTGGAAGCTGTGAAGAACAAAAACAGAACAAAACCGAAATAAGTCGGATATAGATCGAAAGGTTTGTTTATTTTTCTAGACAGCAAGGGTGTTAGTTTGTAATGTCCGGATTATCAAGAATCAATTTGATATTTCGAGAGATTTTTTTTTCTTCTTCTTCCTCTCCTTGTCAAAAATAAATAAAAGAAAAATCCCGGGTACCGAGAAAATGCCAGGAGCGCTGGGGGGTTAAACCGGAAGTGTTCAGAGTAAAGTATTCAGAGGAAAATTAAATAGATTCTTTTAATTTATTTTTTTTTTTGAATATATATATATATATATATATATATATATATACACCCAAATATATATGTAATTGTCTGTTGTTTCTATTTATTTAATTTTTATTTTTATTTATATATTTACTATTATTGTTATTTGTTTTGTTTTCTTTGTATTTTTTTTTTTTGTTTTTTTTTTTTCGTATATAAAACGTAGATATTACTTATAGTATATATGTTTGTCAACAGGCTGATTCCGGCATTAGATTTTAAATGTGTAGTAGATAGCTAATTATTTGTTGTCGGTGCAGTATATTAAAATTTGGTTATGTCTGGTTAAGTTTAATCCTTATTTATTGGTTTTAATTTATCTCTTAAATGCCTATTGTTTTAGGTATGGAAAGCTTGCTGGTTAAGGGGAGACAAATCTCTTATTTTTGGTATTAATTTATAAAGGGTTTATTCTGTTAATTGGCTTTGTATGTTGAATTTATTTAACTAAAGTAATGGTCAATTCTTAGTATAACGGATATGATTTGTGCAAATATTGTTTATTATGGGGGGGGTATTATCTGGGGATGGGTTCGGGGGGGGGGGGTAGGTTATATGATGAAGGTAGAATTTAATTCATGTCTTTGATTCAAAAATGGGCTAAGTTTGGAAATGAGAATAGCTTCCATCAGTCTTAGGTCGCCTAGGTTCCTGGTCGAGGCTAAAATGGAAACTTTTATGTCTTGTTGTGTAGTATTGCATGAGGAAGTATGTTTGAAGAAGGAAGATATATTTGTATTCATGTGTTCTTTTATACGTTGGTGTAATTGTCTTGTAGTATATCCAATATAGGAGTGGTTACAAATAGTGCATGATATATTGTATACACAGTTAGTGCGGTGGCATAGTCCAGTGGTAGGAATGGGACAATTGGCTAGGGAGCATGGTTCTTGGGTGCGTGTAGTGCGTTTTTTGGAAAGATGTTGGCGTAAGGTGGTGCCGGTGTGGGTGAGTTGAATGTCTAGTTTTTCTTTATGTATTGCACTGCGGATGGCATTAGTGATTCTGTCGCTAAAGAAAGGTAGTTTTAGGAAGCATGTGTTGGAGAGTGTGTTGTGTCTGCGTGATCTGGTCTTGCTGAGGTGGGTTATTGTGGAAGTGGGGTAGCCGTTGGTGATTAGGGTTTGATGGAAGTCTTTGGTGTGTTTATTTTTATTGGCAGTAGATGAGCATTTATTTTGTATGCGGGTAATTTCATTACGGGCATAGTCTAGTTTGGCTTTAAGGGGCAGGGCAGATTTAAAATGAACAAATAGGTTTTTACAGGCAGGTTTTCTGTAGAAGTTGGTCTGTATAGAACCGTCTTCTGTGATTTTGAGGTTGAAATCGAGGAGAGATAGTGAGCCGGAGTCGCTAGGGTGTTCAATAGTGAATTTTATATGGGGGTCGGTGTTGTTGAAAATGTCGAAAATGCTGATAGCTTCTTCACGAGATGAGGTGAGGACAAGAATGTCATCTATGTATCTAGTGAAGAAGATATGTGAGTGGCAGGTGTTGAGGGCTTGTTGCTCGAGTGGTACAGAAAAATCAGTAAAACATTCGTAACGTCGGTTTCAAGCACAGAAGGACTTAGCCATCCGGCTCTCTTCAGCTTCCGTTGTTATATGTTTCAGAAATATTTTTTTTTCTTTTATGTAGAACACTCTCTGACTGCATATTATAAAAGTGTCCGCTTACTGACATAAACAAATTTATTTCGTATGACTATTCATGCTGGCCTTATCAGTTTGAGAATCAGATCTGGAGTTATAAACAGATAGCTCTAGGTCCGGGGTTCGAATCGTGCGACCGGCTTGAATAGTTATCTCTACACTGATGATTCCGCAAACATGAAACGTATACGTATGTAGATAATAAGTAAATATTTATTATTAAATAAGTATATATATATATATATATATATATATATATATATATATATATAACTTTTCTTTTCATTTTACTTCAGTCGAACTTCTCAGAAATCAAGGGGCCCATTCCTGGGGCTAACACTTTATCTCTATATGAGATAAACAGATATCATAGTGTTCCCTTATACTTTTCCTTTATTTCTCAAAATTTAGGTTAATGAAGATGTGAAGAACATTGATTTTCTTCTCCCCAATTGACCAGTTAACTATTTTGTAGTATACTTTTTATGTGGTCTATTGGTCTTACCGGATTCCATGACAAGAATTTATCTGTTCTGGTGGAGTATTCAGCTAAGTGATGTTACTAGAGACAACACCACTTGGAGAAGGTGCACCATTCCCCGTAGTACCCAGTGTAGCCATACCCACGGGATCTTATTTGGTCTTCGAATACTATGTTATTTTGAATATTTGGCCAGGGTTTACTTATAGGCTTAATTATCCTAATGCCAGGTAGTCCTGGCAAACCCATGTACAAAGAGACCGCAGACACTCAAGGACAATGTCTTTGAGGCATTCAAGTTCTTTCCTGTATATATCATACTGTGTGTTTTGCAAATCGATGGCTTACATTCAGGATTATGTTATATATGTGTAAATAACGAAAGAGTGCTCATAGAAAAAAGTATGGAAACGCTCGGTTTCCGAGATAGAAACCATTAAACTAAATGCTGATAAACATTCTTGATTGTGAATATCTAACACGTCCAATGTATTATTTCTACAATGTGTTATTTCTACAATGTGTTATTTCTACAATGTGTTATTTCTACAATGTGTTATTTCTACAATGTGTTATTTCTACAATGTGTTATTTCTACAATGTATTATTTCTACAATGTGTTATTTCTATAATGTGTTATTTCTACAATGTGTTACTTCTACAATGTGTTATTTCTTCAATGTGTTATTTCTACAATGTGTTATTTTTACAATGTGTTATTTCTACAATATGTTATTTCTACAATGTATTATTTCTACAATGTGTTATTTCTACAATGTATTATTTCTACAATGTGTTATTTCTACAATGTGTTATTTCTACAATGTGTTATTTCTACTTATGAGATAGATAAACACGATATACACAAACAACGCATAAAAGCCGTGGAACTCAGAAGAACGACTTTTCTTGTTATGATCGATAGGAACTCCTTTGATAGCCAACATGAAGGACCCGAAGGGTATCCTGCGAATCGTGTCTCTTCGCATTAAAAGTAATAAAAAAAATAATGTCGTCGACAATAGTTGAAGGCGAGCCAAAGGCTCCCTTTTCGTAACTGACTACACAGAGGCATATGGGTGGACGTAATTGGTTTCGAAAAATTATTCCATATACCCTTGATCCTTAAGTTTTAATGTTGAGTGTGTAGATAGAGAGAGAGGGTAAATCAAGTACAATTATTTTTAGTCCGTGGTATAATTCGACCGATGATTTAACCCTGGTCTCTCGGCCGTTTAGCGAACATGCCTACATCTATGCCAAAATTAAATACAACACAGAAAATACAAGTAAGAAATATTGTTGGATAATGGCCCTGTGAGGCCGGACGCATGTTGAAGTGGACGTATGTGTGGGGAATCGTTTGGTTTTGGCTTGCGCGATTTAGTGCAGGTGAACCCGTACAACCGAGTGCAAAATAGGGCTGTTCTCACAGTCGGAGCTCATAGTCGTTGACAGGGCCACCACGTTGGTGAGATCTCAGGTCAAGGATCAAGGTGCATCTGCGCATAGGGGTTCTGTGACGTCACGGGCTTTTGTGTGGGAAACGGAGTTTTGCCAGTCTGGTTTTTGGAAGCAAGCTGAACAGACGTATTTCTCTATGTAGTCCGAAATGATTAGGGTAATTAAATTCCCTAAGAGAATACAGGCATGAGATTCCTTCTTCCCCCCTCCTCGAATAGGTAAGGACTTAAGCTAGGAATTAACTACGACAAAGTAAAGTAAAGCATCTCCATGGACGCCTGAATAAAACTGATCAAAATTTAAAAGATTGTTTGCCTCCTGAATCGGTTATAGAGGTTTTGTTGTAGACACAGCGGACGACGATGTTCACGGCAGTACAGAAGCGAAGAAAGAACTCAACGACTAGACGACATCGAGACGACACCCCTCCACGCGACGAGGGAGAGAAGGTACGAGAAATTAAAGGACACATGCAACAATATGATCAACGCAAGCCAAAGAAACGCAAAGCAATAAACTGATTCCAAATGTAAATAGACTAAAAATGTTACTTTACTTTATGTTATTCTCGCTCTGTTTATTACATTAAGCTCTCATACCCGGATTTCCTCCTGAAATTTATTTCACTCAAACACTATATATATATATATATATATATATATATATATATATATATATATATATATTTAGATTTAGATTTGTCACTTAGAAGATAAATTATTCAGTGAAGACAGGTATTAGACCAATAAAAACAAGCTCGATGATACTCGACTACAGGGTACAGAGCATTTATATGTGATTTTCTGAAGGCTTACCAAAGCATTCCGTTCAGGAAACCTATCATCACCGCAAAAGACTTTTTCTTTCAAAGATTATTTATTTATCATATATATTCACTCTTTAATTATTTATCATATATATTCACTCTTTAATTTGAATATATGTGATGAATAAATAATCTTTGAAAGAAAAAGCATTTTGTGGTGATGATAGGTCTCCTGAACGGAATACTTTGGTAAGCTTTCAAAAAATCACAGACATATATATATATATATATATATATATATATATATATATATATATATATATATATATATATGAGAGAGAGATTTTAACGTGTATTTGAGGCAGTATATAGATATGGAATACATAGATTTTCAGAGAATCGTTATGTAGGTAGGAAAGACAATCCGCAGTAAACACAGTCCGGAACTTCTTGGTCGAAAATGATGAGATAAACCTGTATCGTTCGTAAAGGCGATCTTCTGCCTTATTTTTGGCGAAATGCAACCAACTGGACGTGTGATCCCAAGGAATGTTTGTTTTGATAACTCGAGCCGGACACCCGATATTGTTCTCTCTCTAATGATAAATACGTTGCCACATTTTTTTGGCAAGGCAAACATCACTCGAGCAAATAATCAGATAATAATACCCCATAAACTAGATGGGTCCACGTCAGAGAATTTCGTATGTGTGTGTGTGTGTGTTGCTGTGCTTTTATACACGCACACACACCAGTTTTTTTTTCTAGTTCTACGCGCATGCAAACACGCATACAGACGCATGCGCGTATGTTTTCCGGTGGGATAAATAGCTCAAAACCGTGCTTTAGATACACACATACTCACCTACATGATATGAAAAGAAACTGGAACCTCAAAGAGATCTCCATCATTCCAGTTATCATATGAGCCACTGGATTCATGAAGAAGAACTTGAAAAAGAATTTAACAAGTATACCTGGTGAACCAAGTGCAAGAGAAATCCAAACGAATGCACTCAAGGAAACAGCCAGAATCCTGAAAAGAGCTCTCGGTTGGAATCTGTAAATAGCGGGTGATCGTATAGCATTTGGAAGAATGCCCCGTCTCCAGCAAATGAATGAAAAGAAACATTTAAAAAAAGAGAAACGCATTGGGATCTGTGACACGAGATGCAACGTAAAGAGTAATATACAACGTGAGTCAGAATTAAATGGGCAGTCAATTTTCATGTATATTTTCTAATGTGCAAAACTACGATTGACCCGTTGGGTTAATACCGTTACCACTATTGTTTCTACTTTAATTTCATTCTAAAATTCATAAACTATCATGTATCTCTTTCGAAATTATTCCTGCAAAACCAAAAGTACTAAGTCTCCTTACTTTTATACTATTCGTATAGACAATATAGAAGTGAAACGAACTATTATTTACCTATCTCATCTAAATGTAAATCTACGGTATGTACGTATACACTGTGTACATTAGCTGGTAAGAGAGAGTCACTCTTTCTCTAAATGTCCACAGGGAGATTAAGAACTAATAGAGAGTGGTTGAATCAAGATAGAGCTAGGGGCGACGAGATAAATACGTAGATAGCAAAGAGAGAGATTAGTTTTTCAGTCAATTAAATTTATAATTGACTAAACAACTCACTCTTAGCAATCTATGTATTTCTCTCGTACCCCTCTAACTATATCTTGAGTTAACTATTCTCTAATAGTTCTCAATCTCTCGGCTAATTAGAACGATTAAAACAGAATTTTTGTTCAAACATAACTCAATCCCAGAACTAAGTAATTTTAGCACATGTTTTGTATAAGTATATAGGCATATCCTCAGGAATACAAACGTTGCTGAACTCACACTTTGTATAAAAGCAAAGAAGGTCGCAGCATTAACCCTAGGAATGTTGAACCGGCTTCCTTCGAAAAGGGAAGTTTCTAGGGAACATATAATTCACAAGCGGTCCACCAGTCGCATGTATATTTCGGTCAGGGGATATGACGACGTTAGGTTTTTGCAGTTCCTGTAAGGAGGTGTCGACGTCCTTCTGCATAAAACGTTTGATATTCCAAAATGATCACCCATCTGGTATTGACAAGCTTAACTTCGGTAATCAAACAAGAATCGGTGTGAATAGACTTTTCGTGGAGCTATTTTTTACTTAGGTTGTGGATACCAACTATGCTAACCTTGAATGGCCGATAATAATTTAGACAACACAATTGTATATTTACTAGAGTGCATTTGCAGAAGTACAGAATTGTATAGTACAAGATAGGAAACTAAAATACAAGATAGGAAACTAAAATATAAGAAAGGTAACTAAACTATATGATAGGTAACTAAAATATATAATAAGTAACTAAAATATATGATAGGTAAAAGAGATATAAGGTAGATAGCTAAAATATGAGATAGGTAACTAACATATCAGGTAGGTAGCTAAACTATGAGATAGGTATCTAAAATAAGAGATAGGTAACTAAATATAAGATAAGTAACTAAAATATAAGTTAGGAAACGAAAATATAAGATGGGTAACTAATATATAAGATAGGTAACTAAAATATAAGATAGGAAACTAAAATATATGGTAGGTAACTAAAATGTATCGTAGGTAACTAAAATATATGATATGTAACTAAAATATAACGTAGGTAGCTAAAATATAAGATAGGTAACTTAAATATAAGATATGGAACTAAAATATGAGATATGTAACTAAATATAAGATAGGTAACTAAAATATAAGTTAGGTAACTCAAATATAAGATTGGTAATTTAAATATAAGTTACGTAACTAAAATATAAGATAGGTAACTAAGTATAAGATAAGTAACTAAAATATAAGTTAGGTAACTAAAATATATAATAGCTAACTAAAATACGAGATAGGTTACTAAAATAACAGATAGGTAATTAAAATATGAGATAGGAAACTAAAATATATCATAGGAAACTAAAATATAAGATAGGTAACTAAGATTTATAATAGGTAACTAAAATATAATATGGGTAACTAAAATATATAATAGGTAACTAAAATACAAGATAGGTAACTAAATATTAGATAGTTAACAAAAATATGAGATAGGTAACAAAAATATATCATATGTAACTAAAATAAAAGATAGGTAACTAAAATGTAAACTAGGTAACTAAAATTTATAATAGGTAACTAAAATATTAGATAGGTAACTAAATATAAGATAGGTAACTTAAATATAAGATAAGTAACTAAATTATATCACAGGTAACTAAAATATAAGATAGTAACTAAAATATCATAGGTAACTAAAATATAAGATAAGTAACTAAAATATATAATAGGTAACTAAAATATAAGATAGGTAACTAAATATAAGATTGGTAACTAACATATATCATAGGTAACTAAAATATGAGATAGGTAACTAAAACATATAATATGTAACTAAAATATATAATAGGTAACAAAAGTATAAGATAGGTAACTAAAATATAAGATAGGCAATTACAATATAAGATATGTTTCTAAATATATCATAGGTAACTTAAATATAAGATAGGTAACTAAAATATAAGATAGGTAACTAAAATATATCATAGGTAACTAAAATATAAGAGAGGTAACTGAAATACAAGATAAGTAACTAAAATATATAATAAGTAACTAAAATATATAGTAGGTAACTACAATATAAGATAGGTAACTAAAATCTAAGATAGGTAACAAAAATATAATACAGGTAACTAAAATATGAGCTTGGTAACTGAAATATAAGATAGGAAACTAAAATATATAATAAGTAACTAAAATATACAATTAGTAACTAAAATATATCATAGGTAACTAAAATTAAACATAGGTAACTAAAATATAACATAGTTCACTAAAATATAAGATAGGTAACTAAAATATATCATAGGTATCTAGAATATAAGTTACGTAACTAAAATATATAATAAGTAACTAAAATATAACTTAGGTAACTTAAATATAAAATAGGTAACTAAAACATATGATATGTAACTAAATATAATACAGGGTGTTTCAAAAGTCTTGGGAACATAACGATTTTTAATAACTCAAAAACTATTAGGAGTTGAAAAATGAAATATGTACCGTTGGAAAGGTTAAAGTTTCAAGTTTTGTGAGGAATCTTCGAAGTTGCTCAATATCAGCACCATTCGTCACACGGCAGACATCTAGTCGATAGTCCATTTCCTGTCAAACGCGTTGCAGCATCTTGACGTCAATGGTTGCCACAACTGCCGTTACTCGAGCCTTTAGTTCGTCAATATCTCTTGGAAGGGGCGGCACATAGACTTGTTGCTTGACAAAGCCCCAAAGGAAAAAGTCACACGGGGTAAGATCTGGAGACCTAGGAAGCCAGGGCATGAGAACGTCATCACCTCGCCCAGATCTCTCAATCCATCTACCAGGCAGCCTTGTGTTAAGAAACTGCCTTACTCTAAGACTCCAGTGTGGTGGTGCACCATCTTGTTGAAAAATGAAGTCATCAGATTCTGCTTGTTCCAACTGAGCCATTAACCAGTCTTCCAGCATGTTGAGATAGGATTCACCAGTGATAGTTGCCTCTTCAAAGAAGAACGGTCCATAGACACCTTTCTTGGAAATTGCACAAAACACGTTCACTTTTGGTGAATCTCGATCGTGCTCAAGAAGTTGATGAGGATTCTCAGTACCCCATATGCGAGTGTTATGCTTGTTAACTTTGCCATTCAGATGGAAGGTCGCCTCATCGCTAAAAACAAGCCAGTCATCAAAGCCGTTATCTTCCAACTTCTCTTGCATTGCAATGCAAAAGTCACGGCGAAGTGGCTTATCAATGTCCTTCAACTTTTGGACCAACTTGAGCTTGTAAGGTACCATTTGCAGTCGTTTCCTTAAGACACGCCAGACAGTTGCTGGAGCAAGCTGAAGTTGACTGCTGGCTCTTCTCACTGATTTACGGGGGCTCCGCTGAAAGGCTGTCCGAACTTGCTCAACTGCATCTTCTGAAGTTGAAGGGCGACCTGTTCGCTTACTTGGGCACAAACACCCATCTTTCACAAATTTAGCATGCCATCTGACAATGGATTTCCTTTCAGGGGCTTCTTTTTTAAATTTCCTGCGAAATGCACGCTGAACACATGTCCACGCAAAATGCCTTGTCTTGTTTAGAGAACGCCATTACTGCACCAGGAAAGATAACACGAAAATCATTAGTATGACCAAAAACTTGATTAAGCAAGCTTTAAAATGGCACCAGTTTCATTTTTCTACCTGGAATAGTTCATGAGATATACGCATTTGTAATGTTCCCAAGACTTTTGAAACACCCTGTATAGGTATCTAAAATATAGGTAAGGTAACTAAAATATAAAATGGGTAACTAAAATATAAGTTACGTAACTAAAATATAAGATAAGTAACTAAATATAAGATAAGTAACTAAATATAAGATAGGAAACTAAAATATATAATAAGTAACCAACATACAAGATAGGTAACTAAAATATAAGATAAGTAACTAAGATATAAGATAGGTGACTAAAATATATAATAGCTAAATAAATACAAGATAAGTAACTAAAATATATAATAGGTAACTAAAATATAAGATAGGTAACTAACATATAAGATAGGTAACTCAAATATATCATAGGTAACTAAATATTAGATAGGTAACTAAAATATGAGATAGGTAACTAAAATTTATCATAGGTAACAAAAATATGAGATAGGTAACTAAACTTTATAATAGGTAACTAAAATATAAGATACGTTACCTAAACATATAATATGTAACTACAATATAAAGTAGGTAATTAAAATATAAGATAAGTAACTAAAATGTATAATATGTAACTACAATATAAAGTAGGTAATTGAAATATAAGATAAGTAATTAAAATACTTGATAGGTAACTAAAATATAACATAGGTTACTTAAATATAAGACAGGAAACTAAAATATATCATAGGTAACTGAAATATTAGATAGGTAACTAAAATATATCATCGGTAACTAAAATATAAGTTACGTAACTAAAATATATGATAGGTAACTTAAATATAAGGTAGGTAACTAAAATGTAAGTTAAGTAACTAAAATATATAATACGTAACTTAAATATAAGATACGCTAACTAAAATATAATATAGGGAACGAAACTATAAGATAAGTAAGTAAAATATAAGATACCGTTACTAAAATATAAGATAGGTAACAAAAGTAAAAGATATGTAAATAAAATAGAAGGTACGTAGCTAATATATAAGATAGGTAACTTAAATATAAGATACGGTTACTACAATATGATAAAGGTAACGACAATAAAAGATAGGTAACTAAATATAAGGTACGTAGCTAATATATAAGATAGGTAACTTAAATATATCATAGGTAACGAAAATATATCATAGGTAACTAAAATATAAGTTACCTAACTAAAATATAAGATAGGTAACTAAAGGGATAAGATAGGTTACTAAAATATAAGATAAATAACTAAAATATAAGATAAATAACTAAAATATAAGATAAATAACTAAAATATAAGATAAATAAGTAATATATAAGACAGGTATAAAAAATATAAGATATGTAACTAAAATTTAAGATAGGACACTAAAATATAAGATGGGTAACTAAAATATAAGATAGGTAAATAAAATATAAGTTAAGTAACTAAAAGATAAGATTGGTAACTAAAATATATTATAGGTAACTAAAATATAAGATAGGTAACTAAAATATATAATAGGTGACTAAAATATCTAATAGGTAACGTGAAAAGTAAGATCGGTAACTAAAATATATAATAGGTAACTAAAATATAAGATAGGTAACTAAAATATAAGATAGGTAACTAACATATAAGGTAGGTAACTAAAATATAAGATAGGTAGCATAAATTTATAATAGGTAACTAAAATTAAAGATAGGTAACTAAAATATAAGATAGGTAACTAAAATGTAAGATAGGTAACGAAAATATAAGATAGGCAACAAAAATATAAGATAGGTAGCATAAATTTATAATGGGTAACTAAAATATAAGATAGGTAACAAAAATATAAGATATGTAACTAAAATTTAAGTTAGGACACTAAAATATAAGATGGGTAACTAAAATATAAGATAGGTAACTAAAATATAAGTTAGGTAACTAAAATATAAGATAGGTAACTCACATATAAGGTAGGTAACTAAAATATAAGATAGGTAGCATAAATTTATAATAGGTAACTAAAATATAAGATAGGTAACTAAAATATAAGATAGGAAACTAAAATGTAAGATAGGTAACGACAATATAAGATAATTAACAAAAATATAAGATAGGTAGCATAAATTTATAATAGGACACTAAAATATAAGATAGGTATCAAAAATATAAGATATGTAACTAAAATTTAAGTTAGGACACTAAAATATAAGATGGGTAACTAAAATATAAGATAGCTAACTAAAATATAAGTTGGGTAACTAAAAGATAAGATAGGTAACTAAAATATATTATAGGTAACTAAAACATAAGATAGGTAACTAAAATATATAATAGGTGACTAAAATATCTAATAGGTAACGAGAAAAATAAGATCGGTAACTAAAATATATAATAGGTAACTAAAATATAAGATAGGTAACTAAAATATAAGATAGGTAACTCACATATAAGGTAGGTAACTAAAATATAAGATAGGTAGCATAAATTTATAATAGGTAAATAAAATATAAGATAGGTAACTAAAATATAAGATAGGAAACTAAAATGTAAGATAGGTAATGAAAATATAAGATAGGTAACACAAATATAAGATAGGTAGCATAAATGTGTAATAGGTAACTAAAATATAAGATAAGTAACAAAAATATGAGATATGTAACTAAAATTTAAGTTAAGACACTAAAATATAAGATGGGTAACTAAAATATAAGATAGGTAACTAAAATATAAGTTAGGTAACTAAAATATAAGATAGGTAACTAACATATAAGGTAGGTAACTAAAATATAAGATAGGTAGCATAAATTTATAATAGGTAACTAAAATATAAGATAGGTAACTAAAATATAAGATAGGAAACTAAAATGTAAGATAGGTAACGAAAATATAAAATAGGTAACAAAAATATAAGATAGGTAGCATAAATTTATAATAGGTAACTAAAATATAAGATAGGTATTAAAAATATAAGGTATGTAACTAAAATTTAAGTTAGGACACTAAAATATAAGATGGGTAACTAAAATATAAGATAGGTAACTAAAATATAAGTTAGGTAACTAAAAGATAAGATAGGTAACTAAAATATATTATAGGTAACTAACATATAAGATAGGTAACTAAAATATATAATAGGTGACTAAAATATCTAATAGGTAACGAGAAAAATAAGATCGGTAACTAAAATATATAATAGGTAACTAAAATATAAGATAGGTAACTAAAATATAAGATAGGTAACTCACATATAAGGTAGGTAACTAAAATATAAGTTAGGTAGCATAAATTTATAATAGGTAACTAAAATATAAGATAGGTAACTAAAATATAAGATAGGAAACTAAAATGTAAGATAGGTAACGAAAATATAAGATAGGTAACAAAAATATAAGATAGGTAGCATAAATTTATAATAGGTAACTAAAATATAAGATATGTAACAAAAATATAAGATATGTAACAAAAATTTAAGTTAGGACACTAAAATATAAGATGGGTAACTAAAATATAAGATAGGTAACCAAAATATAAGTTAGGTAACTAAAATATAAGATAGGTAACTCACATATCAGGTAGGTAACTAAAAGATAAGATAGGTAGCATAAATTTATAATATGTAACTAAAATATAAGATAGGTAACTAAAATATAAGATAGGAAACTAAAATGTAAGATAGGTAACGAAAATATAAGATAGGTAACAAAAATATAAGATAGGTAGCATAAATGTGTAATAGGTAACTAAAATATAAGATAGGTAACAAAAATATAAGATATGTAACTAAAATTTAAGTTAGGACACTAAAATATAAGATGGGTAACTAAAATGTAAGATAGGTAACTAAAATATAAGTTAGGTAACATAAATATAAGATAGGTAACTCACATATAAGGTAGGTAACTAAAATATAAGATAGGTAGCATAAATTTATAATAGGTAACTAAAATATAAGATAGGTAACTAAAATATAAGATAGGAAACTAAAATGTAAGATAGGTAACGAAAATATAAGATAGGTAACAAAAATATAAGATAGGTAGCATAAATTTATAATAGGTAACTAAAATATAAGATAGGTATCAAAAATATCAGGTATGTAACTAAAATTTAAGTTAGGACACTAAAATATAAGATGGGTAACTAAAATATAAGATAGGTAACTAAAATATAAGTTAGGTAACTAAAAGATAAGATAGGTAACTAAAATATAAGATAGGTAACTAAAATATATAATAGGTGACTAAAATATCTAATAGGTAACGAGAAAAATAAGATCGGTAACTAAAATATATAATAGGAAACTAAAATATAAGATAGGTAACTAAAATATAAGATAGGTAACTCACATATAAGGTAGGTAACTTAAATATAAGATAGGTAGCATAAATTTATAATAGGTAACTCAAATATAAGATAGGTAACTAAAATATAAGATAGGAAACTAAAATGTAAGATAGGAAACGAAAATATAAGATAGGTAACAAAAATATAAGATAGGTAGCATAAATTTCTAATAGGTAACTCAAATATAAGATAGGTAACTAAAATATAAGATAGGAAACTAAAATGTAAGATAGGTAACGAAAATATAAGATATGTAACAAAAATATAAGATATGTAACTAAAATTTAAGTTAGGACACTAAAATATAAGATGGGTAACTAAAATATAAGATAGCTAACTAAAATATAAGTTGGGTAACTAAAAGATAAGATAGGTAACTAAAATATATTATAGGTAACTAACATATAAGATAGGTAACTAAAATATATAATAGGTGACTAAAATATCTAATAGGTAACGAGAAAAATAAGATCGGTAACTAAAATATATAATAGGTAACTAAAATATAAGATAGGTAACTAAAATATAAGATAGGTAACTCACATATAAGGTAGGTAACTAAAATATAAGATAGGTAGCATAAATTTATAATAGGTAAATAAAATATAAGATAGGTAACTAAAATATAAGATAGGAAACTAAAATGTAAGATAGGTAATGAAAATATAAGATAGGTAACAAAAATATAAGATAGGTAGCATAAATGTGTAATAGGTAACTAAAATATAAGATAAGTAACAAAAATATGAGATATGTAACTAAAATTTAAGTTAAGACACTAAAATATAAGATGGGTAACTAAAATATAAGATAGGTAACTAAAATATAAGTTAGGTAACTAAAATATAAGATAGGTAACTAACATATAAGGTAGGTAACTAAAATATAAGATAGGTAGCATAAATTTATAATAGGTAACTAAAATATAAGATAGGTAACTAAAATATAAGATAGGAAACTAAAATGTAAGATAGGTAACGAAAATATAAAATAGGTAACAAAAATATAAGATAGGTAGCATAAATTTATAATAGGTAACTAAAATATAAGATAGGTATTAAAAATATAAGGTATGTAACTAAAATTTAAGTTAGGACACTAAAATATAAGATGGGTAACTAAAATATAAGATAGGTAACTAAAATATAAGTTAGGTAACTAAAAGATAAGATAGGTAACTAAAATATATTATAGGTAACTAACATATAAGATAGGTAACTAAAATATATAATAGGTGACTAAAATATCTAATAGGTAACGAGAAAAATAAGATCGGTAACTAAAATATATAATAGGTAACTAAAATATAAGATAGGTAACTAAAATATAAGATAGGTAACTCACATATAAGGTAGGTAACTAAAATATAAGTTAGGTAGCATAAATTTATAATAGGTAACTAAAATATAAGATAGGTAACTAAAATATAAGATAGGAAACTAAAATGTAAGATAGGTAACGAAAATATAAGATAGGTAACAAAAATATAAGATAGGTAGCATAAATTTATAATAGGTAACTAAAATATAAGATATGTAACAAAAATATAAGATATGTAACAAAAATTTAAGTTAGGACACTAAAATATAAGATGGGTAACTAAAATATAAGATAGGTAACCAAAATATAAGTTAGGTAACTAAAATAGCAGATAGGTAACTCACATATCAGGTAGGTAACTAAAAGATAAGATAGGTAGCATAAATTTATAATATGTAACTAAAATATAAGATAGGTAACTAAAATATAAGATAGGAAACTAAAATGTAAGATAGGTAACGAAAATATAAGATAGGTAACAAAAATATAAGATAGGTAGCATAAATGTGTAATAGGTAACTAAAATATACTATAGGTAACAAAAATATAAGATATGTAACTAAAATTTAAGTTAGGACACTAAAATATAAGATGGGTAACTAAAATATAAGATAGGTAACTAAAATATAAGTTAGGTAACATAAATATAAGATAGGTAACTCACATATAAGGTAGGTAACTAAAATATAAGATAGGTAGCATAAATTTATAATAGGTAACTAAAATATAAGATAGGTAACTAAAATATAAGATAGGAAACTAAAATGTAAGATAGGTAACGAAAATATAAGATAGGTAACAAAAATATAAGATAGGTAGCATAAATTTATAATAGGTAACTAAAATATAAGATAGGTATCAAAAATATCAGGTATGTAACTAAAATTTAAGTTAGGACACTAAAATATAAGATGGGTAACTAAAATATAAGATAGGTAACTAAAATATAAGTTAGGTAACTAAAAGATAAGATAGGTAACTAAAATATAAGATAGGTAACTAAAATATATAATAGGTGACTAAAATATCTAATAGGTAACGAGAAAAATAAGATCGGTACCTAAAATATATAATAGGAAACTAAAATATAAGATAGGTAACTAAAATATAAGATAGGTAACTCACATATAAGGTAGGTAACTTAAATATAAGATAGGTAGCATAAATTTATAATAGGTAACTCAAATATAAGATAGGTAACTAAAATATAAGATAGGAAACTAAAATGTAAGATAGGAAACGAAAATATAAGATAGGTAACAAAAATATAAGATAGGTAGCATAAATTTCTAATAGGTAACTCAAATATAAGATAGGTAACTAAAATATAAGATAGGAAACTAAAATGTAAGATAGGTAACGAAAATATAAGATATGTAACAAAAATATAAGATATGTAACTAAAATTTAAGTTAGGACACTAAAATATAAGATGGGTAACTAAAATATTAGATAGGTAACTAAAATATAAGTTAGGTAACATAAATATAAGATAGGTAACTCACATATAAGGTAGGTAACTAAAATATAAGATAGGTAGCATAAATTTATAATAGGTAACTAAAATATAAGATAGGTAACTAAAATATAAGATAGGAAACTAAAATGTAAGATAGGTAACGAAAATATAAGATAGGTAACAAAAATATAAGATAGGTCGCATAAATTTATAATAGGTAACTAAAATATAAGATAGGTATCAAAAATATAAGGTATGTAACTAAAATTTAAGTTAGGACACTAAAATATAAGATGGGTAACTAAAATATAAGATAAGTAACTAAAATATCAGTTAGGTAACTAAAAGATAAGATAGGTAACTAAAATATAAGATAGGTAACTAAAATATATAATAGGTGACTAAAATATCTAATAGGTAACGAGGAAAATAAGATCGGTAACTAAAATATATAATAGGTAACTAAAATATAAGATAGGTAACTAAAATATAAGATAGGAAACTCACATATAAGGTAGGTAACTTAAATATAAGATAGGTAGCATAAATTTATAATAGGTAACTCAAATATAAGATAGGTAACTAAAATATAAGATAGGAAACTAAAATGTAAGATAGGTAACGAAAATATAAGATATGTAACAAAAATATAAGATATGTAACTAAAATTTAAGTAAGGACACTAAAATATAAGATGGGTAACTAAAATATAAGATAGGTAGCATAAATTTATAATAGGTAACTAAAATATAAGATAAGTAACTAAAATATAAGATAGGAAACTAAAATGTAAGATAGGTAACGAAAATATAAGATAGGTAACAAAAATATAAGATAAGTAGCATAAATGTGTAATAGGTAACTAAAATATTAGATAGGTAACAAAAATATAAGATATGTAACTAAAATTTAAGTTAGGACACTAAAATATAAGATGGGTAACTAAAATATAAAATAGGTAACTAAAATATAAGTTAGGTAACTAAAATATAAGATAGGTAACTCACATATAAGGTAGGTAACTAAAATATAAGATAGGTAGCATAAACTTATAATAGGTAACTAAAATATAAGATAGGTAACTAAAATATAAGATAGGAAACTAAAATGTAAGATAGGTAACGAAAATATAAGATAGGTAACAAAAATATAAGATAGGTAGCATGAATTTATAATAGGTAACTAAAATATAAGATAAGTATGAAAAATATAAGGTATGTAACTAAAATTTAAGTTAGGACACTAAAATATAAGATGAATAACTAAAATATAAGATAGGTAACTAAAATATAAGTTAGGTAACTAAAAGATAAGATAGGTAACTAAAATATATTATAGGTAACTAAAATATAAGATAGGTAACTAAAATATATAATAGGTAACTAGAATATCTAATAGGTAACGAGAAAAATAAGATCGGTAACTAAAATATATAATAGGTAACTAAAATATAAGATAGGTAACTAAAATATAAGATAGGTAACTCACATATAAGGTATGTAACTAAAATATAAGATAGGTAGCATAAATTTATAATAGGTAACTAAAATATAAGATAGGTAACTAAAATATAAGATAGGAAACTAAAATGTAAGATAGGTAACGAAAATATAAGATAGGTAACAAAAATATAAGATAGGTAGCATAAATTTATAATAGGTAACTAAAATATAAGATATGTAACAAAAATATAAGATATGTAACTAAAATTTAAGTTAGGACACTAAAATATAAGATGGGTAACTAAAATATAAGATAGGTAACCAAAATATAAGTTAGGTAACTAAAATATAAGATAGGTAACTCACATATAAGGTAGGTAACTAAAAGATAAAGTAGGTAGCATAAATTTATAATATGTAACTAAAATATAAGATAGGTAACTAAAATATAAGATAGGAAACTAAAATGTAAGATAGGTAACGAAAATATAAGATAGGTAACAAAAATATAAGATAGGTAGCATAAATGTGTAATAGGTAACTAAAATATAAGATAGGTAACAAAAATATAAGATATGTAACTAAAATTTAAGTTAGGACACTAAAATATAAGATGGGTAACTAAAATATGAGATAGGTAACTAAAATATAAGTTAGGTAACATAAATATAAGATAGGTAACTCACATATAAGGTAGGTAACTAAAATATAAGATAGGTAGCATAAATTTATAATAGGTAACTAAAATATAAGATAGGTAACTAAAATATAAGATAGGAAACTAAAATGTAAGATAGGTAACGAAAATATAAGATAGGTAACAAAAATATAAGATAGGTAGCATAAATTTATGATAGGTAACTAAAATATAAGATAGGTATCAAAAATATCAGGTATGTAACTAAAATTTAAGTTAGGACACTAAAATATAAGATGGGTAACTAAAATATAAGATAGGTAACTAAAATATAAGTTAGGTAACTAAAAGATAAGATAGGTAACTAAAATATAAGATAGGTAACTAAAATATATAATAGGTGACTAAAATATCTAATAGGTAACGAGAAAAAAAAGATCGGTAACTAAAATATATAATAGGAAACTAAAATATAAGATAGGTAACTAAAATATAAGATAGGTAACTAACATATAAGGTAGGTAACTTAAATATAAGATAGGTAGCATAAATTTATAATAGGTAACTCAAATATAAGATAGGTAACTAAAATATAAGATAGGAAACTAAAATGTAAGATAGGAAACGAAAATATAAGATAGGTAACAAAAATATAAGATAGGTAGCATAAATTTCTAATAGGTAACTCAAATATAAGATAGGTAACTAAAATATAAGATAGGAAACTAAAATGTAAGATAGGTAACGAAAATATAAGATATGTAACAAAAATATAAGATATGTAACTAAAATTTAAGTTAGGACACTAAAATATAAGATGGGTAACTAAAATATAAGATAGGTAACTAAAATATAAGTTAGGTAACATAAATATAAGATAGGTAACTCACATATAAGGTAGGTAACTAAAATATAAGATAGGTAGCATAAATTTATAATAGGTAACTAAAATATAAGATAGGTAACTAAAATATAAGATAAGAAAATAAAATGTAAGATAGGTAACGAAAATATAAGATAGGTAACAAAAATATAAGATAGGTAGCATAAATTTATAATAGGTAACTAAAATATAAGATAGGTATCAAAAATATAAGGTATGTAACTAAAATTTAAGTTAGGACACTAAAATATAAGATGGGTAACTAAAATATAAGATAGGTAACTAAAATATAAGTTAGGTAACTAAAAGATAAGATAGGTAACTAAAATATAAGATAAGTAACTAAAATATATAATAGGTGACTAAAATATCTAATAGGTAACGAGGAAAATAAGATCGGTAACTAAAATATATAATAGGTAACTAAAATATAAGATAGGTAACTAAAATATAAGATAGGTAACTCACATATAAGGTAGGTAACTTAAATATAAGATAGGTAGCATAAATTTATAATAGGTAACTCAAATATAAGATAGGTAACTAAAATATAAGATAGGAAACAAAAATGTAAGATAGGTAACGAAAATATAAGATAGGTAACAAAAATATAAGATAGGTAGCATAAATTTATAATAGGTAACTCAAATATAAGATAGGTAACTAAAATATAAGATAGGAAACTAAAATGTAAGATAGGTAACGAAAATATAAGATAGGTAACTCACATATAAGGTAGGTAACTTAAATATAAGATAGGTAGCATAAATTTATAATAGGTAACTCAAATATAAGATAGGTAACTAAAATATAAGATAGGAAACTAAAATGTAAGATAGGAAACGAAAATATAAGATAGGTAACAAAAATATAAGATAGGTAGCATAAATTTCTAATAGGTAACTCAAATATAAGATAGGTAACTAAAATATAAGATAGGAAACTAAAATGTAAGATAGGTAACGAAAATATAAGATATGTAACAAAAATATAAGATATGTAACTA
Source organism: Sepiola atlantica (assembly GCA_963556195.1). Lineage (NCBI taxonomy): Eukaryota > Metazoa > Mollusca > Cephalopoda > Sepiida > Sepiolidae > Sepiola > Sepiola atlantica. Next base: position 8,828,137 of record OY744528.1, on the reverse strand, counting down.
AAATTTAAGTTAGGACACTAAAATATAAGATGGGTAACTAAAATATAAGATAGGTAACTAAAATATAAGTTAGGTAACATAAATATAAGATAGGTAACTCACATATAAGGTAGGTAACTAAAATATAAGATAGGTAGCATAAATTTATAATAGGTAACTAAAATATAAGATAGGTAACTAAAATATAAGATAGGAAATTAAATGTAAGATAGGTAACGAAAATATAAGATAGGTAACAAAAATATAAGATAAGTAGCATAAATGTGTAATAGGTAACTAAAATATAAGATAGGTAACAAAAATATAAGATATGTAACTAAAATTTAAGTAAGGACACTAAAATATAAGATGGGTAACTAAAATATAAGATAGGTAACTAAAATATAAGTTAGGTAACTAAAATATAAGATAGGTAACTCACATATAAGGTAGGTAACTAAAATATAAGATAGGTAGCATAAATTTATAATAGGTAACTAAAATATAAGATAGGTAACTAAAATATAAGATAGGAAACTAAAATGTAAGATAGGTAACGAAAATATAAGATAGGTAACAAAAATATAAGATAGGTAGCATAAATTTATAATAGGTAACTAAAATATAAGATAAGTATGAAAAATATAAGGTATGTAACTAAAATTTAAGTTAGGACACTAAAATATAAGATGAATAACTTAAATATAAGATAGGTAACTAAAATATAAGTTAGGTAACTAAAAGATAAGATAGGTAACTAAAATATATTATAGGTAACTAAAATAAAAGATAGGTAACTAAAATATATAATAGGTAACTAAAATATCTAATAGGTAACGAGAAAAATAAGATCGGTAACTAAAATATATAATAGGTAACTAAAATATAAGATAGGTAACTAAAATATAAGATAGGTAACTCACATATAAGGTATGTAACTAAAATATAAGATAGGTAGCATAAATTTATAATAGGTAACTAAAATATAAGATAGGTAACTAAAATATAAGATAGGAAACTAAAATGTAAGATAGGTAACGAAAATATAAGATAGGTAACAAAAATATAAGATAGGTAGAAAAAATTTATAATAGGTAACTAAAATATAAGATATGTAACAAAAATATAAGATATGTAACTAAAATTTAAGTTAGGACACTAAAATATAAGATGGGTAACTAAAATATAAGATAGGTAACTTAAATATAAGTTAGGTAACTAAAATATAAGATAGGTAACTCACATATAAGGTAGGTAACTAAAATATAAGATAGGTAGCATAAATTAATAATAGGTAACTAAAATATAAGATAGGTAACTAAAATATAAGATAGGAAACTAAAATGTAAGATAGGTAACGAAAATATAAGATAGGTAACAAAAATATAAGATATGTAACTAAAATTTAAGTTAGGACACTAAAATATAAGATGTGTAACTAAAATATAAGATAGGTAACTAAAATATAAGATAGATAACAAAAATATAAGATAGGTAGCATAAATGTGTAATAGGTAACTAAAATATAAGATAGGTAACAAAAATATAAGATATGTAACTAAAATTTAAGTTAGGACACTAAAATATAAGATGGGTAACTAAAATATAAGATAGGTAACTAAAATATAAGTTAGGTAACATAAATATAAGATAGGTAACTCACATATAAGGTAGGTAACTAAAATATAAGATAGGTAGCATAAATTTATAATAGGTAACTAAAATATAAGATAGGTAACTAAAATATAAGATAGGAAACTAAAATGTAAGATAGGTAACGAAAATATAAGATAGGTAACAAAAATATAAGATAGGTAGCATAAATTTATAATAGGTAACTAAAATATAAGATAGGTATCAAAAATATAAGGTATGTAACTAAAATTTAAGTTAGGACACTAAAATATAAGATGGGTAACTAAAATATAAGATAGGTAACTAAAATATAAGTTAGGTAACTAAAAGATAAGATAGGTAACTAAAATATAAGATAGGTAACTAAAATATATAATAGGTGACTAAAATATCTAATAGGTAACGAGGAAAATAAGATCGGTAACTAAAATATATAATAGGTAACTAAAATATAAGATAGGTAACTAAAATATAAGATAGGTAACTCACATATAAGGTAGGTAACTTAAATATAAGATAGGTAGCATAAATTTATAATAGGTAACTCGAATATAAGATAGGTAACTAAAATATAAGATAGGAAACAAAAATGTAAGATAGGTAACGAAAATATAAGATATGTAACAAAAATATAACATATGTAACTAAAATTTAAGTTAGGACACTAGAATATAAGATGGGTAACTAAAATATAAGATAGGTAACTAAAATATAAGTTAGGTAACTAAAATATAAGATAGGTAACTCACATATAAGGTAGGTAACTAAAATATAAGATAGGTAGCATAAATTTATAATAGGTAACTAAAATATAAGATAGGTAACTAAAATATAAGATAGGAAACTAAAATGTAAGATAGGTAACGAAAATATAAGATAGGTAACAAAAATATAAGATAAGTAGCATAAATGTGTAATAGGTAACTAAAATATAAGATAGGTAACAAAAATATAAGATATGTAACTAAAATTTAAGTTAGGACACTAAAATATAAGATGGGTAACTAAAATATAAGATAGGTAACTCACATATAAGTTAGGTAACTAAAATATAAGATAGGTAACTCACATATAAGGTAGGTAACAAAAATATAAGATAGGTAGCATAAATTTATAATAGGTAACTAAAATATAAGATAGGTAACTAAAATATAAGATAGGAAACTAAAATGTAAGATAGGTAACGAAAATATAAGATAGGTAACAAAAATATAAGATAGGTAGCACAAATTTATAATAGGTAACTAAAATATAAGATAAGTATGAAAAATATAAGGTATGTAACTAAAATTTAAGTTAGGACACTAAAATATAAGATGAATAACTAAAATATAAGATAGGTAACTAAAATATAAGTTAGGTAACTAAAAGATAAGATAGGTAACTAAAATATATTATAGGTAACTAAAATAAAAGATAGGTAACTAAAATATATAATAGGTAACTAAAATATCTAATAGGTAACGAGAAAAATAAGATCGGTAACTAAAATATATAATAGGTAACTAAAATATAAGATAGGTAACTAAAATATAAGATAGGTAACTCACATATAAGGTATGTAACTAAAATATAAGATAGGTAGCATAAATTTATAATAGGTAACTAAAATATAAGATAGGTAACTAAAATATAAGATAGGAAACTAAAATGTAAGATAGGTAACGAAAATATAAGATAGGTAACAAAAATATAAGATAGGTAGAAAAAATTTATAATAGGTAACTAAAATATAAGATATGTAACAAAAATATAAGATATGTAACTAAAATTTAAGTTAGGACACTAAAATATAAGATGGGTAACTAAAATATAAGATAGGTAACTTAAATATAAGTTAGGTAACTAAAATATAAGATAGGTAACTCACATATAAGGTAGGTAACTAAAATATAAGATAGGTAGCATAAATTTATAATAGGTAACTAAAATATAAGATAGGTAACTAAAATATAAGATAGGAAACTAAAATGTAAGATAGGTAACGAAAATATAAGATAGGTAACAAAAATATAAGATATGTAACTAAAATTTAAGTTAGGACACTAAAATATAAGATGTGTAACTAAAATATAAGATAGGTAACTAAAATATAAGATAGGTAACAAAAATATAAGATAGGTAGCATAAATGTGTAATAGGTAACTAAAATATAAGATAGGTAACAAAAATATAAGATATGTAACTAAAATTTAAGTTAGGACACTAAAATATAAGATGGGTAACTAAAATATAAGATAGGTAACTAAAATATAAGTTAGGTAACATAAATATAAGATAGGTAACTCACATATAAGGTAGGTAACTAAAATATAAGATAGGTAGCATAAATTTATAATAGGTAACTAAAATATAAGATAGGTAACTAAAATATAAGATAGGAAACTAAAATGTAAAATAGGTAACGAAAATATAAGATAGGTAACAAAAATATAAGATAGGTAGCATAAATTTATAATAGGTAACTAAAATATAAGATAGGTATCAAAAATATAAGGTATGTAACTAAAATTTAAGTGAGGACACTAAAATATAAGATGGGTAACTAAAATATAAGATAGGTAACTAAAATATAAGTAAGGTAACTAAAAGATAAGATAGGTAACTAAAATATAAAGTAGGTAACTAAAATATATAATAGGTGACTAAAATATCTAATAAATAACGAGGAAAATAAGATCGGTAACTAAAATATATAATAGGTAACTAAAATATAAGATAGGTAACTAAAATATAAGATAGGTAACTCACATATAAGGTAGGTAACTTAAATATAAGATAGGTAGCATAAATTTATAATAGGTAACTCAAATATAAGATAGGTAACTAAAATATAAGATAAGAAACTAAAATGTAAGATAGGTAACGAAAATATAAGATATGTAACAAAAATATAAGATATGTAACTAAAATTTAAGTTAGGACACTAAAATATAAGATGGGTAACTAAAATATAAGATAGGTAACTAAAATATAAGTTAGGTAACTAAAATATAAGATAGGTAACTCACATATAAGGTAGGTAACTAAAATATAAGATAGGTAGCATAAATTTATAATAGGTAACTAAAATATAAGATAGGTAACTAAAATATAAGATAGGAAACTAAAATGTAAGATAGGTAACGAAAATATAAGATAGGTAACAAAAATATAAGATAAGTAGCATAAATGTGTAATAGGTAACTAAAATATAAGATAGGTAACAAAAATATAAGATATGTAACTAAAATTTAAGTTAGGACACTAAAATATAAGATGGGTAACTTAAATATAAGATAGGTAACTAAAATATAAGTTAGGTAACAAAAATATAAGATAGGTAACTCACATATAAGGTAGGTAACTAAAATATAAGATAGGTAGCATAAATTTATAATAGGTAACTAAAATATAAGATAGGTAACTAAAATATAAGATAGGAAACAAAAATGTAAGATAGGTAACGAAAATATAAGATAGGTAACAAAAATATAAGATAGGTAGCATAAATTTATAATAGGTAACTAAAATATAAGATAAGTATGAAAAATATAAGGTATGTAACTAAAATTTAAGTTAGGACACTAAAATATAAGATGGGTAACTAAAATATAAGATAGGTAACTAAAATATAAGTTAGGTAACTAAAATATAAGATAGGTAACTCACATATAAGGTAGGTAACTAAAATATAAGATAGGTAGCATAAATTTATAATAGGTAACTAAAATATAAGATAGGTAACTAAAATATAAGATAGGAAACTAAAATGTAAGATAGGTAACGAAAATATAAGATAGGTAACAAAAATATAAGATATGTAACTAAAATTTAAGTTAGGACACTAAAATATAAGATGGGTAACTAAAATATAAGATAGGTAACTAAAATATAAGATAGGTAACAAAAATATAAGATAGGTAGCATTAATGTGTAATAGGTAACTAAAATATAAGATAGGTAACAAAAATATAAGATATGTAACTAAAATTTAAGTTAGGACACTAAAATATAAGATGGGTAACTAAAATATAAGATAGGTAACTAAAATATAAGTTAGGTAACTAAAATATAAGATAGGTAACTCACATATAAGGTAGGTAACTAAAATATAAGATAGGTAGCATAAATTTATAATTGGTAACTAAAATATAAGATAGGTAACTAAAATATAAGATAGGAAACTAAAATGTAAGATAGGTAACGAAAATATAAGATAGGTAACAAAAATATAAGATAGGTAGCATAAATTTATAATAGGTAACTAAAATATAAGATAAGTATGAAAAATATAAGGTATGTAACTAAAATTTAAGTTAGGACACTAAAATATAAGATGAATAACTAAAATATAAGATAGGTAACTAAAATATAAGTTAGGTAACTAAAAGATAAGATAGGTAACTAAAATATATTATAGGTAACTAAAATATAAGATAAGTAACTAAAATATATAATGGGTAACTAAAATATCTAATAGGTAACGAGAAAAATAAAATCGGTAACTAAAATATATAATAGGTAACTAAAATATAAGATAGGTAACTAAAATATAAGATAGGTAACTCACATATAAGGTAGGTAACTAAAATATAAGATAGGTAACTAAAATATAAGATAGGAAACTAAAATTTAAGTTAGGACACAAAAATATAAGATGGGTAACTAAAATATAAGATAGGTAACTAAAATATAAGTAAGGTAACTAAAATATAAGATAGGTAACTCACATATAAGGTAGGTAACTAAAATATAAGATAGGTAGCATAAATTTATAATAGGTAACTAAAATATAAGATAGGTAACTAAAATATAAGAAAGGAAACGAAAATGTAAGATAGGTAACGAAAATATAAGATAGGTAACAAAAATATAAGATATGTAACTAAAATTTAAGTTAGGACACTAAAATATAAGATGGGTAACTAAAATATAAGATAGGTAACTAAAATATAAGATAGGTAACAAAAATATAAGATAGGTAGCATAAATGTGTAATAGGTAACTAAAATATAAGATAGGTAACAAAAATATAAGATATGTAACTAAAATTTAAGTTAGGACACTAAAATATAAGATGGGTAACTAAAATATAAGATAGGTAACTAAAATATAAGTTAGATAACTAAAATATAAGATAGGTAACTCACATATAAGGTAGGTAACAAAAATATAAGATAGGTAGCATAAATTTATAATAGGTAACTATAATATAAGATAGGTAACTAAAATATAAGATAGGAAACTAAAATGTAAGATAGGTAACGAAAATATAAGATAGGTAACAAAAATATAAGATAGGTAGCATAAATGTGTAATAGGTAACTAAAATATAAGATAGGTAACAAAAATATAAGATATGTAACTAAAATTTAAGTTAGGACACTAAAATATAAGATGGGTAACTAAAATATAAGATAGGTAACTAAAATATAAGTTAGGTAACATAAATATAAGATAGGTAACTCACATATAAGGTAGGTAACTAAAATATAAGATAGGTAGCATAAATTTATAATAGGTAACTAAAATATAAGATAGGTAACTAAAATATAAGATAGGAAACTAAAATGTAAGATAGGTAACGAAAATATAAGATAGGTAACAAAAATATAAGATAGGTAGCATAAATTTATAATAGGTAACTAAAATATAAGATAGGTATCAAAAATATAAGGTATGTAACTAAAATTTAAGTTAGGACACTAAAATATAAGATGGGTAACTAAAATATAAGATAGGTAACTAAAATATAAGTTAGGTAACTAAAAGATAAGATAGGTAACTAAAATATAAGATAGGTAACTAAAATATATAATAGGTGACTAAAATATCTAATAGGTAACGAGGAAAATAAGATCGGTAACTAAAATATATAATAGGTAACTAAAATATAAGATAGGTAACTAAAATATAAGATAGGTAACTCACATATAAGGTAGGTAATATAAATATAAGATAGGTAGCATAAATTTATAATAGGTAACTCAAATATAAGATAGGTAACTTAAATATAAGATAGGAAACAAAAATGTAAGATAGGTAACGAAAATATAAGATATGTAACAAAAATATAACATATGTAACTAAAATTTAAGTTAGGACACTAGAATATAAGATGGGTAACTAAAATATAAGATAGGTAACTAAAATATAAGTTAGGTAACTAAAATATAAGATAGGTAACTCACATATAAGGTAGGTAACTAAAATATAAGATAGGTAGCATAAATTTATAATAGGTAACTAAAATATAAGATAGGTAACTAAAATATAAGATAGGAAACTAAAATGTAAGATAGGTAACGAAAATATAAGATAGGTAACAAAAATATAAGATAAGTAGCATAAATGTGTAATAGGTAACTAAAATATAAGATAGGTAACAAAAATATAAGATATGTAACTAAAATTTAAGTTAGGACACTAAAATATAAGATGGGTAACTAAAATATATGATAGGTAACTCACATATAAGTTAGGTAACTAAAATATAAGATAGGTAACTCACATATAAGGTAGGTAACAAAAATATAAGATAGGTAGCATAAATTTATAATAGGTAACTAAAATATAAGATAGGTAACTAAAATATAAGATAGGAAACTAAAATGTAAGATAGGTAACGAAAATATAAGATAGGTAACAAAAATATAAGATAGGTAGCATAAATTTATAATAGGTAACTAAAATATAAGATAAGTATGAAAAATATAAGGTATGTAACTAAAATTTAAGTTAGGACACTAAAATATAAGATGAATAACTAAAATATAAGATAAGTAACTAAAATATAAGTTAGGTAACTAAAAGATAAGATAGGTAACTAAAATATATTATAGGTAACTAAAATAAAAGATAGGTAACTAAAATATATAATAGGTAACTAAAATATCTAATAGGTAACGAGAAAAATAAGATCGATAACTAAAATATATAATAGGTAACTAAAATATAAGATAGGTAACTAAAATATAAGATAGGTAACTCACATATAAGGTATGTAACTAAAATATAAGATAGGTAGCATAAATTTATAATAGGTAACTAAAATATAAGATAGGTAACTAAAATATAAGATAGGAAACTAAAATGTAAGATAGGTAACGAAAATATAAGATAGGTAACAAAAATATAAGATAGGTAGAAAAAATTTATAATAGGTAACTAAAATATAAGATATGTAACAAAAATATAAGATATGTAACTAAAATTTAAGTTAGGACACTAAAATATAAGATGGGTAACTAAAATATAAGATAGGTAACTTAAATATAAGTTAGGTAACTAAAATATAAGATAGGTAACTCACATATAAGGTAGGTAACTAAAATATAAGATAGGTAGCATAAATTTATAATAGGTAACTAAAATATAAGATAGGTAACTAAAATATAAGATAGGAAACTAAAATGTAAGATAGGTAACGAAAATATAAGATAGGTAACAAAAATATAAGATATGTAACTAAAATTTAAGTTAGGACACTAAAATATAAGATGTGTAACTAAAATATAAGATAGGTAACTAAAATATAAGATAGGTAACAAAAATATAAGATAGGTAGCATAAATGTGTAATAGGTAACTAAAATATAAGATAGGTAACAAAAATATAAGATATGTAACTAAAATTTAAGTTAGGACACTAAAATATAAGATGGGTAACTCACATATAAGATAGGTAACTAAAATATAAGTTAGGTAACATAAATATAAGATAGGTAACTCACATATAAGGTAGGTAACTAAAATATAAGATAGGTAGCATAAATTTATAATAGGTAACTAAAATATAAGATAGGTAACTAAAATATAAGATAGGAAACTAAAATGTAAAATAGGTAACGAAAATATAAGATAGGTAACAAAAATATAAGATAGGTAGCATAAATTTATAATAGGTAACTAAAATATAAGATAGGTATCAAAAATATAAGGTATGTAACTAAAATTTAAGTGAGGACACTAAAATATAAGATGGGTAACTAAAATATAAGATAGGTAACTAAAATATAAGTTAGGTAACTAAAAGATAAGATAGGTAACTAAAATATAAAGTAGGTAACTAAAATATATAATAGGTGACTAAAATATCTAATAGGTAACGAGGAAAATAAGATCGGTAACTAAAATATATAATAGGTAACTAAAATATAAGATAGGTAACTAAAATATAAGATAGGTAACTCACATATAATGTAGGTAACTTAAATATAAGATAGGTAGCATAAATTTATAATAGGTAACTCAAATATAAGATAGGTAACTAAAATATAAGATAGGAAACTAAAATGTAAGATAGGTAACGAAAATATAAGATATGTAACAAAAATATAAGATATGTAACTAAAATTTAAGTTAGGACACTAAAATATAAGATGGGTAACTAAAATATAAGATAGGTAACTAAAATATAAGTTAGGTAACTAAAATATAAGATAGGTAACTCACATATAAGGTAGGTAACTAAAATATAAGATAGGTAGCATAAATTTATAATAGGTAACTAAAATATAAGATAGGTAACTAAAATATAAGATAGGAAACTAAAATGTAAGATAGGTAACGAAAATATAAGATAGGTAACAAAAATATAAGATAAGTAGCATAAATGTGTAATAGGTAACTAAAATATAAGATAGGTAACAAAAATATAAGATATGTAACTAAAATTTAAGTTAGGACACTAAAATATAAGATGGGTAACTTAAATATAAGATAGGTAACTAAAATATAAGTTAGGTAACAAAAATATAAGATAGGTAACTCACATATAAGGTAGGTAACTAAAATATAAGATAGGTAGCATAAATTTATAATAGGTAACTAAAATATAAGATAGGTAACTAAAATATAAGATAGGAAACTAAAATGTAAGATAGGTAACGAAAATATAAGATAGGTAACAAAAATATAAGATAGGTAGCATAAATTTATAATAGGTAACTAAAATATAAGATAAGTATGAAAAATATAAGGTATGTAACTAAAATTTAAGTTAGGACACTAAAATATAAGATGGGTAACTAAAATATAAGATAGGTAACTAAAATATAAGTTAGGTAACTAAAATATAAGATAGGTAACTCACATATAAGGTAGGTAACTAAAATATAAGATAGGTAGCATAAATTTATAATAGGTAACTAAAATATAAGATAGGTAACTAAAATATAAGATAGGAAACTAAAATGTAAGATAGGTAACGAAAATATAAGATAGGTAACAAAAATATAAGATATGTAACTAAAATTTAAGTTAGGACACTAAAATATAAGATGGGTAACTAAAATATAAGATAGGTAACTAAAATATAAGATAGGTAACAAAAATATAAGATAGGTAGCATTAATGTGTAATAGGTAACTAAAATATAAGATAGGTAACAAAAATATAAGATATGTAACTAAACTTTAAGTTAGGACACTAAAATATAAGATGGGTAACTAAAATATAAGATAGGTAACTAAAATATAAGTTAGGTAACTAAAATATAAGATAGGTAACTCACATATAAGGTAGGTAACTAAAATATAAGATAGGTAGCATAAATTTATAATTGGTAACTAAAATATAAGATAGGTAACTAAAATATAAGATAGGAAACTAAAATGTAAGATAGGTAACGAAAATATAAGATAGGTAACAAAAATATAAGATAGGTAGCATAAATTTATAATAGGTAACTAAAATATAAGATAAGTATGAAAAATATAAGGTATGTAACTAAAATTTAAGTTAGGACACTAAAATATAAGATGAATAACTAAAATATAAGATAGGTAACTAAAATATAAGTTAGGTAACTAAAAGATAAGATAGGTAACTAAAATATATTATAGGTAACTAAAATATAAGATAAGTAACTAAAATATATAATAGGTAACTAAAATATCTAATAGGTAACGAGAAAAATAAAATCGGTAACTAAAATATATAATAGGTAACTAAAATATAAGATAGGTAACTAAAATATAAGATAGGTAACTCACATATAAGGTAGGTAACTAAAATATAAGATAGGTAACTAAAATATAAGATAGGAAACTAAAATTTAAGTTAGGACACTAAAATATAAGATGGGTAACTAAAATATAAGATAGGTAACTAAAATATAAGTTAGGTAACTAAAATATAAGATAGGTAACTCACATATAAGGTAGGTAACTAAAATATAAGATAGGTAGCATAAATTTATAATAGGTAACTAAAATATAAGATAGGTAACTAAAATATAAGAAAGGAAACGAAAATGTAAGATAGGTAACGAAAATATAAGATAGGTAACAAAAATATAAGATATGTAACTAAAATTTAAGTTAGGACACTAAAATATAAGATGGGTAACTAAAATATAAGATAGGTAACTAAAATATAAGATAGGTAACAAAAATATAAGATAGGTAGCATAAATGTGTAATAGGTAACTAAAATATAAGATAGGTAACAAAAATATAAGATATGTAACTAAAATTTAAGTTAGGACACTAAAATATAAGATGGGTAACTAAAATATAAGATAGGTAACTAAAATATAAGTTAGATAACTAAAATATAAGATAGGTAACTCACATATAAGGTAGGTAACTAAAATATAAGATAGGTAGCATAAATTTATAATAGGTAACTATAATATAAGATAGGTAACTAAAATATAAGATAGGAAACTAAAATGTAAGATAGGTAACGAAAATATAAGATAGGTAACAAAAATATAAGATAGGTAGCATAAATGTGTAATAGGTAACTAAAATATAAGATAGGTAACAAAAATATAAGATATGTAACTAAAATTTAAGTTAGGACACTAAAATATAAGATGGGTAACTAAAATATAAGATAGGTAACTAAAATATAAGTTAGGTAACTAAAATATAAGATAGGTAACTCACATATAAGGTAGGTAACTAAAATATAAGATAGGTAGCATAAATTTTTAATAGGTAACTAAAATATAAGATAGGTAACTAAAATATAAGATAGGAAACTAAAATGTAAGATAGGTAACGAAAATATAAGATAGGTAACAAATATATAAGATAGGTAGCATAAATTTATAATAGGTAACTAAAATATAAGATAAGTATGAAAAATATAAGGTATGTAACTAAAATGTAAGTTAGGACACTAAAATATAAGATGAATAACTAAAATATAAGATAGGTAACTAAAATATAAGTTAGGTAACTAAAAGATAAGATAGGTAACTAAAATATATTATAGGTAACTAAAATATAAGATAGGTAACTTAAATATATAATAGGTAACTAAAATATCTAATAGGTAACGAGAAAAATAAGATCGGTAACTAAAATATATAATAGGTAACTAAAATATAAGATAAGTAACTAAAATATAAGATAGGTAACTCACATATAAGGTAGGTAACTAAAATATAAGATAGGTAGCATAAATTTATAATAGGTAACTTAAATATAAGATAGGTAACTAAAATATAAGATAGGAAACTAAAATGTAAGATAGGTAACGAAAATATAAGATAGGTAACAAAAATATAAGATAGGTAGCATAAATTTATAATAGGTAACTAAAATATAAGATATGTAACAAAAATATAAGATATGTAACTAAAATTTAAGTTAGGACACTAAAATATAAGATGGGTAACTAAAATATAAGATAGGTAACTAAAATATAAGTTAGATTACTAAAATATAAGATAGGTAACTCACATATAAGGTAGGTAACTAAAATATAAGATAGGTAGCATAAATTTATAATAGGTAACTAAAATATAAGATAGGTAACTAAAATATTAGATAGGAAACTAAAATGTAAGATAGGTAACGAAAATATAAGATAGGTAACAAAAATATAAGATATGTAACTAAAATTTAAGTTAGGACACTAAAATATAAGATGGGTAACTAAAATATAAGATAGGTAACTAAAATATAAGATAGGTAACAAAAATATAAGATAGGTAGCATAAATGTGTAATAGGTAACTAAAATATAAGATAGGTAACAAAAATATAAGATATGTAACTAAAATTTAAGTTAGGACACTAAAATATAAGATGGGTAACTAAAATATAAGATTGGTAACTAAAATATTAGTTAGGTAACTAAAATATAAAGTAGGTAACTCACATATAAAGTAGGTAACTAAAATATAAGATAGGTAGCATAAATTTATAATTGGTAACTAAAATATAAGATAGGTAACTAAAATATAAGATAGGAAACTAAAATGTAAGATAGGTAACGAAAATATAAGATAGGTAACAAAAATATAAGATATGTAACTAAAATTTAAGTTAGGACACTAAAATATAAGATGGGTAACTAAAATATAAGATAGGTAACTAAAATATAAGATAGGTAACAAAAATATAAGATAGGTAACTCACATATAAGGTAGGTAACTAAAATATAAGATAGGTAGCATAAATTTATAATAGGTAACTAAAATATAAGATAGGAAACTAAAATATAAGATAGGAAACTAAAATGTAAGATAGGTAACGAAAATATAAGATAGGTAACAAAAATATAAGATAGGTAGCATAAATGTGTAATAGGTAACTAAAATATAAGATAGGTAACAAAAATATAAGATATGTAACTAAAATTTAAGTTAGGACACTAAAATATAAGATGGGTAACTAAAATATAAGATAGGTAACTAAAATATAAGTTAGGTAACTAAAATATAAGATAGGTAACTCACATATAAGGTAGGTAACTAAAATATAAGATAGGTAGCATAAATTTATAATAGGTAACTAAAATATAAGATAGGTAACTAAAATATAAGATAGGAAACTAAAATTTAAGATAGGTAACGAAAATATAAGATAGGTAACAAAAATATAAGATAGGTAGCATAAATTTATAATAGGTAACTAAAATATAAGATAGGTATCAAAGATATAAGGTATGTAACTTAAATTTAAGTTAGGACACTAAAATATAAGATGAATAACTAAAATATAAGATAGGTAACTAAAATATAAGTTAGGTAACTAAAAGATAAGATAGGTAACTAAAATATATTATAGGTAACTAAAATATAAGATAGGTAACTAAAATATATAATAGGTGACTAAAATATCTAATAGGTAACGAGAAAAATAAGATCGGTAACTAAAATATATAATAGGTAACTAAAATATAAGATAGGTAACTAAAATATAAGATAGGTGACTCACATATAAGGTAGGTAACTAAAATATAATATAGGTAGTATAAATTTTTAATAGGTAACTAAAATATAAGATAGGTAACTAAAATATAAGATAGGAAACTAAAATGTAAGATAGGTAACGAAAATATAAGATAGGTAACTAAAATATAAGTTAGGTAACTAAAAGATAAGATAGGTAACTAAAATATATTATAGGTAACTAAAATATAAGATAGGTAACTAAAATATATAATAGGTAACTAAAATATCTAATAGGTAACGAGAAAAATAAGATCGGTAACTAAAATATATAATAGGTAACTAAAATATAAGATAGGTAACTAAAATATAAGATAGGTAACTCACATATAAGGTAGGTAACTAAAATATAAGATAGGTAGCATAAATTTATAATAGGTAACAAAAATATAAGGTATGTAACTAAAATTTAAGTTAGGACACTAAAATATAAGATGAATAACTAAAATATAAGATAGGTAACTAAAATATAAGTTAGGTAACTAAAAGATAAGATAGGTAACTAAAATATATTATAGGTAACTAAAATATAAGATAGGTAACTAAAATATATAATAGGTAACTAAAATATCTAATAGGTAACGAGAAAAATAAGATCGGTAACTAAAATATATAATAGGTAACTAAAATATAAGATAGGTAACTAAAATATAAGATAGGTGACTCACATATAAGGTAGGTAACTAAAATATAAGATAGGTAGCACAAATTTTTAATAGGTAACTAAAATATAAGATAGGTAACTAAAATATAAGATAGGAAACTAAAATGTAAGATAGGTAACGAAAATATAAGATAGGTAACTAAAATATAAGTTAGGTAACTAAAAGATAAGATAGGTAACTAAAATATATTATAGGTAACTAAAATATAAGATAGGTAACTAAAATATATAATAGGTAACTAAAATATCTAATAGGTAACGAGAAAAATAAGATCGGTAACTAAAATATATAATAGGTAACTAAAATATAAGATAGGTAACTAAAATATAAGATAGGTAACTCACATATAAGGTAGGTAACTAAAATATAAGATAGGTAGCATAAATTTATAATAGGTAACAAAAATATAAGATATGTAACTAAAATTTAAGTTAGGACACTAAAATATAAGATGGGTAACTAAAATATAAGATAGGTAACTAAAATATAAGTTAGGTAACTAAAATATAAGATAGGTAACTCACATATAAGGTAGGTAACTAAAATATAAGATAGGTAGCATAAATTTATAATAGGTAACTAAAATATAAGATAGGTAACTAAAATATAAGATAGGAAACTAAAATGTAAGATAGGTAACGAAAATATAAGATAGGTAACAAAAATATAAGATAGGTAGCATAAATTTATAATAGGTAATAAAAATATAAGATAGGTATCAAAAATATAAGATATGTAACTAAAATTTAAGTTAGGACACTAAAATATAAGATGGGTAACTAAAATATAAGATAGGTAACTAAAATATAAGTTAGGTAACTAAAAGATAAGATAGGTAACTAAAATATATTATAGGTAACTAAAATATAAGATAGGTAACTAAAATATATAATAGGTGACTAAAATATCTAATAGGTAACGAGAAAAATAAGATCGGTAACTAAAATATATAATAGGTAACTAAAATATAAGATAGGTAACTAAAATATAAGATAGCTGACTCACATATAAGGTAGGTAACTAAAATATAAGATAGGTAGCATAAATTTTTAATTGGTAACTAAAATATAAGATAGGTAACTAAAATATAAGATAGGAAACTAAAATGTAAGATAGGTAACGAAAATATAAGATAGGTAACTAAAATATAAGTTAGGTAACTAAAAGATAAGATAGGTAACTAAAATATATTATAGGTAACTAAAATATAAGATAGGTAACTAAAATATATAATAGGTAACTAAAATATCTAATAGGTAACGAGAAAAATAAGATCGGTAACTAAAATATATAATAGGTAACTAAAATATAAGATAGGTAACTAAAATATAAGATAGGTAACTCACATATAAGGTAGGTAACTAAAATATAAGATAGGTAGCATAAATTTATAATAGGTAACAAAAATATAAGATATGTAACTAAAATTTAAGTTAGGACACTAAAATATAAGATGGGTAACTAAAATATAAGATAGGTAACTAAAATATAAGTTAGGTAACTAAAATATAAGATAGGTAACTCACATATAAGGTAGGTAACTAAAATATAAGATAGGTAGCATAAATTTATAATAGGTAACTAAAATATAAGATAGGTAACTAAAATATAAGATAGGAAACTAAAATGTAAGATAGGTAACGAAAATATAAGATAGGTAACAAAAATATAAGATAGGTAGCATAAATTTATAATAGGTAATAAAAATATAAGATAGGTATCAAAAATATAAGATATGTAACTAAAATTTAAGTTAGGACACTAAAATATAAGATGGGTAACTAAAATATAAGATAGGTAACTAAAATATAAGTTAGGTAACTAAAAGATAAGATAGGTAACTAAAATATATTATAGGTAACTAAAATATAAGATAGGTAACTAAAATATATAATAGGTGACTAAAATATCTAATAGGTAACGAGAAAAATAAGATCGGTAACTAAAATATATAATAGGTAACTAAAATATAAGATACGTAACTAAAATATAAGATAGGTAACTCACATATAAGGTAGGTAACTAAAATATAAGATAGGTAGCATAAATTTATAATAGGTAACTAAAATATAAGATAGGTAACTAAAATATAAGATAGGAAACTAAAATGTAAGATAGGTAACTAAAATATAAGATAGGTAACTAAAATATAAGATAGGTAGCATAAATTTATAATAGGTAACTAAAATATAAGATAGGTAACAAAAATATAAGATAGGTAACTAAAATGTAAGATAGGTAACGAAAATATAAGGTAGGTAACTAAAATATAAGATAGGTAACAAAAATATAAGATAGGTAACGAAAATCTAAGATAGGTAACGAAAATATAAGGTAGGTAACGAAAATATAAGATAGGTAACTAATATTTAAGATAGATAACTAAAATATAAGGTAGGTAGCTAAAATGTAAAATAGGTTTTTACTTAAAGTTATACACACTTGTTTTTGAATTTCTGTTATAATAATTTGTATAATTTGGATTATTCGGACTACTGTTCCTATCGCGAGTGTTATTCTCATAACGTTTCGGCCGATGTAACATCCGACGTTTTTAGAATAAAGTACTAAGAAAGATTCAGTTCTAGCTGCAGTCTTGTTAC
Organism: Sepiola atlantica; assembly: GCA_963556195.1. Lineage (NCBI taxonomy): Eukaryota > Metazoa > Mollusca > Cephalopoda > Sepiida > Sepiolidae > Sepiola > Sepiola atlantica. The sequence continues at coordinate 8,810,083 of OY744528.1, read as the reverse complement.
GGTTCAAGGTTCAATCTTCAGTGCGGGCGATGCTAGGAATTGCGAACTACTGAAGACTTCTACCCGATGATGGCTGACGGAACGAGAGCACGCTATGTTGTGGATTAAATAAAGGGGTCCGTTCGAAACTTCGTGCAGAAAAATGTCTGAGTTTTACAAGGTACACTTGATGAAGATCGGAGATTACATCGCCCGAAACGTTGTAAGGATAACACTCAGTAGTCCGAATAATCCAAATTATAAGACTCAGTAGTCCGAATAATCCAAATTATAAGACTCAGTAGTCCGAATAATCCAAATTATAAGACTCAGTATTCCGAATAATCCAAATTATAAGACTCAGTATTCCGAATAATCCAAATTATAAGACTCAGTATTCCGAATAATCCAAATTATAAGACTCAGTATTCCGAATAATCGAAATTATAAGTTCAGTAGTCCGAATAATCCAAATTATAAGACTTAGTATTCCGAATAATCCAAATTATAAGACTCAGTAGTCCGAATAAACCTAAATTATAAGACTTAGTATTCCGAATAATCAAAATTATAAGACTCAGTAGTCCGAATAATCCAAATTATAAGACTTAGTATTCCGAATAATCCAAATTATAAGACTCAGTAGTCCTAATAATTAAATTATAAGACTCAGTAGTCCGAATAATCCAAATTATAAGACTCAGTAGTCCGAATAATCCAAATTATAAGACTTAGTATTCCGAATAATCCAAATTATAAGACTCAGTATTCCGAATAATCCAAATTATAAGACTCAGTATTCCGAATAATCCAAATTATAAGACTCAGTATTCCGAATAATCCAAATTATAAGACTCAGTATTCCGAATAATCCAAATTATAAGACTCAGTAGTCCGAATAATTTCAATTATAAGAATCAGTATTCCGAATAATCTAAATTATAAGACTCAGTAGTCCGAATAATCCAAATTATAAGACTCAGTATTCCGAATAATCTAAATTATAAGACTCAGTAGTCCGAATAATCGAAATTATACAAATTATGCACCCTTCTCCGTTCAAGTCAATTCAGCTACTGGTTTTCAAACTCAAAAATATTTCTCATCTTCGAAATAATCCGCCACGTCGTATGACCAATCCAAAGGACAACAGGGGTGTTGGGACTCACACTTAACTTTTAAAAGTTCATAATTAAAAACGACCTTTCAATAATGTTTTGGTTTGATAACTCAACCCAAGTGGTAGAATTTGGTATATTCGGACTACTGTTCTCATCTTGGGTGTTTTTTATCACAATGTTTCGGTCGATGTAACCTCCGACCTTCTCCAGGTGTACTTTGTCGAACTCGGGAATCTGCACGGAATTTCGAACGGAAATTATTAAATCCACGGGGTTAGCATGCTCTCGTTCTATCTGCCATAACTGGGAAGAAGTCTTCAGTAATTCGCAATTCTTCGTATCGCCCGCACTGAGGGTTGAACCTTCAACCTTTAGATGACTGTCACTTAGAACTGAATTGTACTTAGTGCTATATTCACTGCGTCACGGGTCCTTGCGGACATAGCTCATGTCCTACTCGTTGTGGGTCTTCAAATTATTCAGAACTCAAATATCTAACATTTTCCCCTCCACTACGCGCACGAGATATGACATCTCAAAGTATTTCAAACAAAACTCGTCACCATTTGACACTATGCATGGTGTCATAGAAATAGGTTTTTATCTTCGGCCATTGAATAACCCCAAATAAATAGATTTGCCGCTGAACATAAAAACCAATCTAAATTGAAAAGATGATGACTCAGTTGCCAACCGCCGTTACATTACAACGGGGAAGACATTTTTTTATTATGATATCGTACAAGATTAAACGCGACACTGAAAAGTCTTTCATAATAAAAAAAAGTATAAAAATGGAAAAAGGAAATTATAACTGTTGGCATGTTAATTGGGTTTTTTTTTGCAATGTTTAATGTTTTCCCTCGAAAGAATGGGCATGAAGGGGCGTCTCAATTAAGCCTAGTTATTGAAAGGATATATTTTTCTTCATCGAAGATTATTTATGTAAATAGTTTGTGCTTCGGGTCCAAATCTATTTCCTACCGCGGATGCCTTTTCAGGAATCTAATCTTCTCGGCCTAATGGAGTTACGCTTTACTTTTCAATTCTGATTTTAACGCGTAGACACTCGGTACATTGGAAACAAGAAGAACGGTACATTTATTTAGTAATTGATTTCTTATTATTTATTACTATTATAACTTATTATCATTATTTATTGTTATTATTGTTGATGTTATTGCTATTTTATCATTGTTGGTGTTATTATTATTATTATCATTATTATGATTATTATTATTATTATTATTATTATTATTATTATGATTATTATTATTAGTAGTAGTAGTAGTATCATTATTATTATTATTATTATTATTATTATTATTATTATTATCATTATTATTATTATTATTATTATTATTATTATTCCAGTTCTTTCGTATTCAATTTCCTTTTTCTATCTGTATAACCCTTTTCAAATCATTACGTATTACTCAAGACTACAATAGACCTTTTTATCAGATTTATCGTGTATCAGAATATATCTCCTATACCTTAGCCCCTTCCTCCTCTCTCTCCCTCCCCCCTCTCTCTCTCTCTCTCTCTTTCTCTCTGTTGCAATGGGCCGTGGCATTTCTCGTTTATATACCCGTCCCGGAATGGGCCGTGGCAGTTCTCGCTTAAACAACTGGTCATTTTTAACACCAAAAAGGCATATGTTGCATACATTTTAATTTCTCGTACCTACTCTCTTTCCTCGTCGCGTGGAGGGTGTCGTCTAGTGGTTGTCTTCTTTCTTCTCTTCTGTACTGCATCGCCGCTACAACAAAAAGCTTTATACAACGATTCACGAGACAAACGATATTTTAAACTTTGATTGGTTTATTTCAGGCTTCAGTCCACCGTGTCGATCTTGAAGATGTTTCACCAACGCTAAGGGAGAGACCAAATTACTACTCTATCGTAGTTAATTCCTAGTTTACGTCCTTAGCCATTCGCAGAGGGGGGGGGGAGAAGGAATCTCATGCCTGTATCCTCTTAGGGTAATAGATTCCTATTTTTCATGTTGAAGAAATCGTCCGTTCGGCCCGCTTTCAAAACCCAGACTGACAAAAAACAGTTTCCCACACAAAAGCCCATGACGTCACAGAGCCCCCATGCGCTGGTGCACTTTGACCCTTGATCTGTCTCGTACAACGTGGTGGCCCAGTCAACGTCTGTAAGCTCCGACTGTGAAAACCAGTTTATTTTGCACTCGACTGTACGGGTCCACCCGCACTAAATCGCGCAAGCCAAACCAACGCTCTCCCACATACGTCCACTTTAATATGCGTCCACCTTGAGATGCGTCCGGCCCCACAGGGCCATTATCCAATATCTCTCCCTCGCCATCTTTCTCCATCACCCTCTCTTTCCCACTCTCTCTCTCTCTCTCTCTCTCTCTCTCTCTCTCTCTCTCTCTGTAACTTTCAGTCTCCTTATATATTATTAATCAATACTATCAAATATGATTATATTATTTATAAGGAACAGGAAAATAAAGATACGATATATACCTTTAAAGCAAAACCTATAATGAAGAGCTGATGCTCGATATACATGATATAGCAATTATATAAACAAGTCAAAGATGAGAATAACAATTATGTAAAATGCAATATCTATTAAGTCATACGTTGTTCAAAGCAAAGAGTTTTGAATAAAATGAATTTTATTATTCCTACTTTAAGCCATAGCTTTTCAAAGAATATCTTATCGCCAGAGGAGAGCAAACAGATGAGTTGATAAATGGGAAATTAGCAAAAGTCAAAATTAAGAAAGATTTAAAAATCAAAATAATGTAAAATATGAAAGGAAAATCGAGGCAAAAGATCACTGTCGAAAGTACGATGTGAGTTCGTAGAAGCAGATTTAAAGTACGGTGAAATCCAGTCATATATATATATATATATATATATATATATATATATATATATATATATATATATATATTGGTACAGAAAAAGTAATACAACATTCGTACTGTCGGTTTCAAGCTAAGAAGGACTTAACCATCCGGCTCTCTTCAGCTTATGTTATATGAAAACATAAGCTGAAGAGAGCCGGATGGTTAAGTTTTCCTGAGCTTGAAACCGACAGTACTATTGTCGTACTATTTTTTCTGTACGAAAAAAATAAATAAATATTACGCTCTAAATTTTGATTCTCAATTAATCGAGCAGTTTGCTTGGATTTTTCCCACCACCTAACAAAAGAAGTGATATATATATATATATATATATATATATATATATATATATATATCAGGTTATGTCATTCTTAGCTTGAAACCGACGGTACTAATGTTGTATTACTTTTTCTGTACCAATATATATATATATATATATATATATATATAGTCTCGGAAGTTTCTCAACCATTAAAACTAAAAAAGAAATTAAAAAATTTAAAAAAACCTTAAGTCCCAAGTCGTTTAGTTGAAAATCACTCATGTAAGTCAATTTAGTTTTTACAGTTATTATATTAGTTTGCTCCTAACATTATTTAAGGGATCATCAGTTGTTTACCATGAAAAACTGTTTCGGGAATTTAAAAACAAGACAGAATTTAATTTCATGGCTTCCAAGCACAGTTGATCAGACCCCTACTTCCCTTAAAAGGCAAAAACATAAACGTTCCGTATACTAAATCTAAGTTTTGTTCAGTATAAATGTTTTGCTAACGTATATTAGTTATTAAAAAAATAAATAAATAAATTAAATATATATATATATATATATATATATATATATATATATATATAAAAATTCCTCCTTACTTATATATACTTAACTTATTTTCTAATATGGTGGGAAAAATCCCAGCAGAGTGCTCGATTAATAAGGTTTATTATATATATATATATATATATATATATATATATATATATATATATATATATATCACCACACGTATATGTGTACAGGTGTGCATTCGTGTCTTTTTGCGCACGCACGCGTGTCTCTTCGTTTTGTTGTGTGTAAGATTCCCTTTAAGGCACGCAATCACTTTCGAATTATTGTATTTTTCGTCTTTCATATTGCAAAAACCGCTTTATTATTGTATTTACTTATATATTTTTTCACATTTTTTCTCGTCAGATACGAGTTTTTTTTCTCTCAATAAAATATCCAAACACTCGATGCAATTCATTGCAAATTGTGACAAAACCCAACATCACTATTTTGCTTCAGAAACGTCTTCTTTGTCAATTGTATTCCCTTTCGTCGCCTTTTCAAATTGTATATATATATATATATATATATATATATATAGTTATATATATATATCTATATCTATATATATATATATATATATATATATAACGAGAGAGAGAAAGTAAGAGAAGGAAAGAGAAGCAAAATGACATAGAAAAAATATATAGACAGATAGGGGAGAAAGAAATATGGATATTGTAGAGAGGATGGACAAAACAATGCAATCAAACCATGCGCTAAGATTTTTTTATATTTCGTCGTCATTATGAAAAGACTTCTTCAGAACTCATTGACTAAATGTTGTATTTAATAGTTTACAAAAGTAACATCGTCAAGAAGGAAAAATATATAGACAGATAGGGGAGAAAGGGAGAGGGGAGAGAGAAATATGGAAATAGGGAGAGGTAGAGCGGATGGACAAAACAATGCAATCAAATCAAACCATGCGCAAATAATCTTTTTTTATATTTCGTCGTCATTATGAAAAGACTTCTTCAGAACTCATTGACTAAATGTTGTATTCAATAGTTAACAAAAGTAAAATCGCCAAGAAAGGAAAACAGAAAAAAAATAAGCGGATGAAAGAAGAAAAAGAAAATACGCGGATGACTTACATATGTACAGGATGGTAGGAGAATAACTGGCGCAGCTTCCGAATATTTATCCATTTATATGTAAACAAAACAGCTCTCACATTCTCAAATTGCATCCGATTTACGTAGTAATATCGTTTAAATAGAATTCTCAAAGCCATATTTTAATAATTAGTTCTGCTCTATTATTGGTTTTAGATTTTCTTGCATCATCGTTCTCAGAATAATAAATATTTTTACGTATATAACAAAGTATGTGCAAGTATAGTATATATATTTGTTGACCATTACATATTCATCTAAATGAAACAAATCAGTAATACATCTCGAGTGGTTGATGCCTTAAACTTTAATAGTTTTATTTTTTGTATTATCGAAAATCTTTTGATATTTGTACACATTATTTAATAAACATAAGAATGCGAGTATTTATTGAAACAAAAACAACCTTCCTACCGACTTTTATAAATCATAAACTGCCAAAACATCACGCCTTGAATTCCATATGCAACCAGAAATTTCTTTCCGTTCACTAACTCATTTAACCCACATTCGTAAAGAAGACATCTCTGCTAATCGTCAAATACATTACTATGTAACACATTGTCATTATCAGTATTATTATTATTATTATTATTAGTAGTAGTAGTAGTAGTAGTAGTAGTAGTAGTAGTAGTAGTAGATTATTAAAATTATCAAAACGATATCTTACGACGGGACTTATTACCCGAAATTCCTTACACACAAACATATATATACATACATTTTTCCCACCACCTAACAAAAGAAGTGATATATATATATATATATATATATATATATATATATATATATATATATATATATATATATCAGGTTATGTCATTCTTAGCTTGAAACCGACGGTACAAATGTTGTATTACTTTTTCTGTATCAATGTATATATATATATATATATATATAGAGAGAGAGAGAGAGAGAGAGGTATAAAATTATATATATAGAGAGAGAGAGAAATTTGAAAGAAAGAAAACAAAAATAATATTATTTATGTATTCATTAACGTTTCGTCTTTATTTTGAGACTTCCTTAGGATGATTGTTTGAAGAGAATATAACCCACAAGTACAAATTGTTTGAAACAAATGGTGTAGCCTGTTTGTGGCTGAAAGGCCGCTTGTGAAAAACATAAATTATGAGATACAAATAGATGGTGGCGGTGGAAAATTGAGTTAACAGTAGAGAGTGTAGGAGGGAATGGTGTCGGTTAGAATTATAAGATCATTAGGGAGTGAGCTAGTAATCCAAGAGACGTCGTTAATGAATGGACTCATCGAGATGGTCGGAGACACTACAATATTGTGGAAGGTATGGGAGCAAACATTGGTGGCGGTCAAGGTTAATTTTAATCGAACGAAGGAGGAGGAGACATTACGTCGGAACACAATTTCCATTCTTTATCATATATATATATATATATATATATATATATATATATATATATATATATATATATATATATATATATATATATATATGTTCCATGTGCATCCCAATCAATGCATATGAATAACTTGTATCTGTTCATTCAATTTCTTCATATATTGTTGAACAACCATAAGTTTCATCTGTGCTTTTAATTTTTTTATCTTTATAAATCGGCGAATATATATATATATGTATATATATATATATATGTATATATATATATATATATATTTATGTATATATGTATATATATATATTTATGTATATATATATATATTTATGTATATATATATATATATTTATATATCTAAATATATATATATTTATATTTATATATATATTTATATATATATATATTTAAATATATATATTAATATTTGAAACTCCTCGTTAAAAAGTAGAGCACTGTAAATGGTAGTACTAACACAGCGTGACGTCACTTGTTTATATATGCATCATTCCTTCACTCATAGAAGTTGAATGCCTGTATGTCTCGCCGCTTTAAATGTGTTAAAATTATCATTGTTTATAAGCTGTTCAGAATTGGCCTATCGGTTAGCGAAGTTGGATTGGGGTTGACAAATACTTGATTGAAAAGAGACGAAACGTATACGTCCATAGATAAATAAACAATAACAAATATTTATATATATATATATATATATATATATATATATCCATGCATACAATATTATGATGAATATTTTTAAATTCTTAACCACATACACATGTGTTTTATCCTTTTCATGAATCATCAGTGTGGAGGAATATACATATATATATATATATATATTAATATATATATATATATATGTATATATATATATATGTATGTATGTATATAAATATATAAATATATAAATGTATATATATATACATATAGTAGCGTTAAAATATATGTTTTAGCTTATCTCTTCCTTTTTTATACTAGTTTTCCACCTGTTTGGTTCTTTCTGTGCCTCGACATTAATAGTACACATGTTGAATAACTTTTACTTACGTCATCCGACCTCTTCTCTAAGGTCAACAGTTAACCCGATTTTTCGCGCACTGCTTTCTCAGACAAAATTATTTTTACTGATCGTGTACCATTTGTCACATTTACTTTGACGACGATCCGGTTTAATAGTCCATGTTCTGACTCATGATGTTTTACCTGTCCTAGACGGCAGAGAAAATTGACTGTCATAGAAAAAGATGAAACATGAATCTGTCCACAGAAAGAGAAAAATAAATACCTACCCTACACAGATTGAGAAAAAATAATTGTATGCCTTACACGGACACGGAAAATATTATCTGTCATACACTGGAAGAGGAAAATAGTTACCTGTCGTACATGGAAAAAGAAAACTAAATGACTGCCGTACAAGATGATAAGGAAATTAATATCTGTCCTACACGAGCAAATAAAATAATTACCTGACGTACATTGGAAGCGGAAAATTGATAACTGTCTTACGCGGAGTCACCGAAATGATTAACTAAATAGATAAGTGTCTTATACGATGAGAGAGAGAATAAATACCTGTCCTCCATATAGAATAAATGCTCGACATACACAGACAGAGGAGAATAAATATTAATCTTACATGGGAAGCGAATAATAAAACGAAACAATTATTTCCTGTGAAGTATTGGGTTGGTGCAGAAACAATGGCGTTTTTTGACGTTTATACTTCAAAAGACCATAACTTCTTTTATACCAAACTTTATTAATCAAAATAAGAACCATTTGAATCAACACATTTTTGCCAACGGGAAAAAAGTTTACTTATTCCATTATCATAAAAATCCGGTGTTCTGGAAGCAATGACGTCATTGAAGGCCGATTCGGCATCATCTCGGCTTTTGAAGCATTTCTCGCGCAGTAAGTTGTCGAGATGCTTGAAAAAGTGATAATCGGTGGGCGAGAGGTCCGGTGAATATGGCGGCTGAGGCAGTCTCGTAGCGTAATTCCGTCATCTTCTGCAGGGTCAGTTGTGCAACATGCGGGCGAGCGTTGATATGGAGGAGAATTGGTCCGTGCATATTGACCAATCTCGGGTGCATACGTTGGAGCTTCTGGTGCATTTCGTCAATTTGTTGGCAGTCCTTCTCCGTCGTAATCGTTTCGCCCAAATTCAAGAAGCTGTGATGGATGAGACCGGTCGCAGACCATCAAACAGTCACTATAATCTTTTTTGGTGCAATTTAGCCTTCAAGAAGTGTTTTGGAGCTTCGTCGGCATCCAATCACTGTGCCGAACGTCGCCGATTGTCATAGAGGATCCACTTCTAATCACACATCACACTTTGCTTGAGAAATGGGCAGTTTCTTCTGTGCAGCAAAAGTGTAGAAGACACCTCAAAATGACGATTGTTATTGATTATCGTTCAATTCGTGCGGATCCAATTTATCCAGCTTTTTGACCTCCCTATTTGCTTCAAATGGCGAACGACTGTTGAGTGGTCGACATCGAGTTTATCAGCAACTTCTCGTGTGGTTTTGCGAGGATCGGCTTCAATTAAGGCTTTCAGATATTCGTCATCAACCGCAGTCGGCCGGCCTTGACCGTCTTCATCTTCGAGGCTCTCGTCACCATTGCGAAATTTCTTGAACCACCTTTGCGCCGTACGTTCGTTAGTGGTTCCTAGGCCAAACGCATCATTGATGTCACGAGCTGTCTCGGCAGCTGTTCGGCCTAGTTTGAACTGGAACAAGAATATCGTGCGGAGTTCAAGTTTGCCCATGCTGTCGACAAGCGCGCAAAAACAATACATGAAGAGATTAAAAATGGAAACGAATAACACGATTCGAGAGAGCGAAAAACGCTATATTTATCAATAAATTGATTCAGAAAACATATATAAATATAACATATGTGAGAAAACGCCATTGATTTGCACCAACCTAATAATAAGAAATAGTTTTATTTTCACTAACTCATAAAGAATATCCTAAAAGACCATTTGGATACCATTATATTTAATTGAAATACATTTGTAGAGCTTTCCTGGTTTATAAGATATACGAAATAAGATTTACTTTGAAGTTCTAGAATAAAAGTTATTGAATCACAGGTGTTATTTTTTCTCTTCTGCTTCGAGAGTGAATGAAAATGTTCAGTCATTTCTGACGATTTTGCTGGGCGAACGATGAAAGGAACTATATAAAATGAGATGGTGTTTTGAGATTGTTCACATAACACTATTGTTTTAACTTTATGAGATACGAGACACAAACGAGGAACCTGGACGATGTCAGATCAGTTCAAAGTCACATTTAGAAAAAAATAATAATTTAAGCTCAAAATCAAAAGACAGCCGGATAAAAAAGTATTTTGAAAAGAAATGGGAAAGCAGAAAAAATCATTTGTCCCACGAGGACAGACCTACGGTCGGTTGTCAATGTGGGGAAAATCCAGCTCTCCAAAACGGGGGCACCTTAGATTAAGATAAAAATTGTCTCTGTCTAGAAGAATTTTTCCGTCACTGACCGAGGGCAGAAAAGATGAAGTGTAGTATCAGAACAAAAGTCTAATAGTCGAACTTAGTAACTTGGACGGAATTTCGGACATAAAACCCTGAGGAAACTTGGAGGTTACATCGGCCAAAACGTTGCAGCCTGAATAGTCTTATTTTTTATTTATCAAAACCTGTTGCTTTTTACCCCCTTCTTTCAGTGTTATTTCTTGTTTCGTTTAATTACTCCTTCACCTCTCTTGAAGCTCTGAACAGAAACTTATTTTTCTTCGCTAATCATTACTATCATCGATTGCTTATTTATTTTTAACTTATTTACATTTAAAAAAAAAAGTATTTCATAAAAGTTATAAGGATTGCAAGTTTGCGTAAACACCGATTTTGGGAAAAATAGCCATTTTTCAGTCGATCATAGTAAGGTAAAAAGGGATGGCTACTTTGCTCAGAATCGGTATTTACGGAAATCTGCTATGCTTATAACTTCCATTAAATACTTCTTGGCCTTTTGGCCGGGATCAAAGTGTAGTATCTGTTTCTATGGATACTACACCCCATAGACCGGTATCGTCCTGGCCTTCGGGGCTTGATTTCCGCCGGGTCTATGGGTTTGTCCAGTGCAGTTTTAGTAGGTCTACCCTCCCAGGCTTCACCTTCACACCCTTTGAGAAGGGGTTAGTTTATTGGTAATCGCATGAGGCGGTCCTACCGGGGAATGCCGACGGGGCTGCCCAGGTAAGTTTTAAAGATAAGTGCTCTTCCTCTCGGGTGCTGACTTATCTAATCCCACTTTCTGACCTTGTATCCCACTTTACTCTGTGGGAGGTAGATAAATACCAACTTCCATTATTATTTTTTTTAAACGAAACAACGCCAGTAATTCAAAAACAGCAAACAAACAATAAAATATTGTTTCTGCAAAAGGAATTTGTGTGACAAATGGGTTTAATGTAATTCAGTCAGCAGACCGATGTCAATCCACACAAACGGTCTTTATTTAAAGGAAGGAGCTATGTGTCTCGGAAGAGGATAGCGTCTACCTTGTAGTCAGACTAGTCGGAATCAAGAGGTAACGAAATGATTCGGGGGACTACTTGTTCATTTGTGAAAAAAATCAATGAAATATAAAATCGCCTTTTAATCTCGAAAATATTTGTAAGGGTGAAAGGTGTCGATGGTTGTTCCTTCTGTTATAAATATTTTTTAAAAAAACTAGTTTTCCTAGTATTATGATAAACAATTGTTAGAAATAAATAGTTTAATTGCATGAATACATATGGAAATGTCGAAAATTTATATTTTTATAAGGGGCGTAAGAGCTCACGCTTATGCCTAGGTGAATAAGCCAAAATATCTCCACACTAACATTCTTCTTAGCCGGAGTAAGTCTTTTCAGATAAAACAAAAACAAAATAAAATAAATATGTGTGCCAATAACATGGGGAAAGAAACAAATACAAAAAATAGGCTTGACCGAATCAAATATAGATATGTCAAAGAGATTATTATTTAGAACTGACTTTGGAAATCAGACGCTATTACCTTATATATATATATATATATATATATATATATATATATATATATATATATATATATATATATATATATATATATATACATATATATATATATAGTGAATGCTTTAATTCGAACATGTACAAGGTCTGCATGAATAAAAGCATTCACAATACAGCTCTATATATTTATTGAACACTCTTTTATAAGCCCGGTTTGATTCCCTTTGGATTTCTACCCAGTGGATTTTTACTCTACCTGGATTACTATATATATATATATATATATATATATATATATATATATATATATATATATATATATATATATATATATTATTCCGTACGTAAAGAAAATCAGTACAACATCGATACCATTCGTATCAGGCTCAGAAGTGTTGACCTCCCGGCCACCTTCAGTTTTGTTGTCACTTGGGAGAGAAAAGCTGAAGATAACCGGGAAGTCAACACCTTCTGAGCTTGAAACCAATGGTACTGATGTTGTACTGATTTTCTGTACCGAATAATAAATGAATATTACGCTCTTCATTTTGATTTTGTCAATTAATTGAGCACTCTGCTTCGATTTCTCCTACCATGTTACAAGAGAAGTTTATACATATATATATATATATATATATATATATATAGAGAGAGAGAGAGAGAGAGAGAGAGAGAGAGAGAGAGAGAGTTATGAAAATATATTTATCGTAATTAAGCTACACAGAGTCTTCAGCGTTTTACCTTCGTAGGGAATCGTCAGGCTAAAAAGTTTGTGTTGCCGGGTCTTTTTATATATATACGTCTAGTCTAGCTAGTTAGCCAATCAAATTCTTTGTTATTATTATTGTTGAAGTAAATACTGAAAATCGGTACGTAATATATCATATCTCCTTATAACATTTTATGTGGATACATAAAATAATATATATATATATATATATATATATAGAGAGAGAGAGAGAGAGAGAGAGGGGGGGAGAGAGAGAGAGAAAGGGGGGAAGAGAAAGAGAGAGTGTGATAGAGGAAGGGATTAGAAGGGCTATTTAACCAATCAGATTCTGTGGTATTATTATTGTAGAAGTAAAACTGAAAATCGATACATAAAATATTATATCTCGTTGTTACATTTTGTGTTATGTGGATACATGAAATAATAATAAATATATATATATATATATATATATATATATAGAGAGAGAGAGAGAGAGAGAGAGAGAGAGAGAGAGAGAGGGAGAGAGAGAGAAGAAAAAAGAGTGATAAATATGCGACGATTGTCCAAATTATGCGACGATTAATAAATTGCTCTATCCCGTATATTGAGCTAATCCTCTTCACAATAGGTTCCATCTACTAAAAGTTTTATTTTGGTTTATATTTGATCCTATATATATATATATATATATATATATATATATATATATATATATATATATATACAAAGTGGGTGGAGGAATCGAGAGAAAGGGAAAGAGAGAAAGAGTGAGAGAGATGAAGGGATTAAAAGGGTTATTTGAATGAGTGCGAATGACTTTAGCAGTACGGTCTCGTCGATGGTTGCTTTTTCCAACGGAATATTTTGTCTTTCAAAACAAGATATCCAATCAGTCCGTTTTGTTTGCTGCTGTCACCCGCGTCTGCGCGCGAATATTTGCTTCTATTAACCTTTGTCCTCTCCATTCTTCGCGTTTCCTTCCCGCTTTCCTTACACTTCTCGCCGACATCTTTAACCTTCTTTCATTCCCGCTCATTTTTCATTCAACGTGCGTGGAATTCGTGTCCCGCCCTCACCAACAGCCGATCGCAAATCGAGCAAATGAGATGAGATCAACATAACAATGAAACAGGAAGCGTTAACAGATGTAGGTCTCAGAACGAAAATACTTATTCTCATTTATTTAACTTTTAACTTTCTTAACTTCAAGGCTAGTGTTTGGCTACAGCTGAAACAATCAGTCCGGTAGAAACTGGGCCATTTCCGTGTCCTTTTATTCGTCGGGCTGAGCTATTGGTTCTGGGTATTCCTAAGGGGTGGGGGGTCAACCCTCCCACGCCTTACCTCCCCTATTTAGGTTTGAGCAAGTTTATTGCCTACTGTATGAGGCGTCGACCTGGGAATGCCGACGGGGATGTCCGGACAATACCCCTTCTTTAGAGGCGCTAGCTTTATTCTCACATCTGACATTGGAAAGCTCAATTTTACTATAGATTATTTTAGATTGTGGAAAGTCTCTTCTTCGAAGACAGAAATATATGATGTTTGTGCATATCAACCCTGACATTGAAATATTTAAAGAATGTATAAACTTTATCATGTACTTACGTGTTAGCTGAAAATAAGATTGTGCAGAAAAAATTACGCAAATTAATCCAGTAGTTATTAAATTATGAGAAAAAGAAAAAAAATGATTTTACGTACATTTTGACATTTTTGTAAATAAGGGAGATAACTGGAAAATCTAAGATACAAAATGGTGGAAATATCTACCGAGTGATAAAATCGTTTTTTATTTATAATTAAATAAATCCTGAATGAATTTGCATAATTTTTGGTGTACAGTCTTTTTTCATCTATCACATAAGTACATAAAGTTTATACATTTCTTTAGCTATTTTATTTTTAAGAGCGGTCTTACATGTCAGGGGTGATATGCACAAGCACCAACTATATTATTGTAGTAGTATAGTATTTTAATTACTTCTTTTGTTATTATATACGCAATGTTTTGGTTGCTATGCGTTTCGATCTTCTTCTATTTCTTTTTATCGTAATCAATAACAAAATCGATTCATAAGAGCGTAAAAACATTTGTATAGATTCTATTGTACTATTATGCAGGGCTTAATAAAAATGACAACACATGTATCTTATGAAAATTTAAGATGTATCTTTATTTGTTGGTGACGATGAGGGTAGTGGTTGGAGAGGATTCGTGCATATGGAATCAGACGGTTGATTCTTTTCCGAGGCTCGATCGTTAACTAACTTCTTCCAATTTTCGGTTTTTATTATATAACAATTTTGTAGCCACCTCGACGACCTCATCGAGGTTGCACTCGGTGACGGCTTGAACTCATTTGACAATCAAAGAAATCTACCTATCTTTTCTTTGCATGATACAATTGCACCTGGTAAAATGGCCTTTAACCCTTCCGACATATCTCTTTTTTTTTACATTGCGTTCTTACCGTTTAAGTGATTCAACTGCAGGTGCATATCCTTTTGTCAACATGATTTTACATTATGACAGTTGATCCGTCTATGTCGCTTCTTCTGTTGCAGGTGTTTCATGTTTTGGTACAGTGTTTCTTATCAAAACTGACCTTCATGTCATCCGATAGTTGCCTCTTCCTATGCAGGTGTTTGTCTGGTTGTGAGTTGCATTTTATTTTCAAATAACTTTTTGGTAATCCGATAATTATCTTATCTTTTGACAATCGCCAGGTATATCTGTTTGATCAACAACTTTTCCGTAAACTGATATCACAATATAACTTTAAAAACATTTGTGCATTGGTCCTGAATCAAACTTGACTGGTACGAAATTTGAAAGTTATCTACATCCTGTGAGTTCAGGAACGAACGGCTGATTTTCGAATGGTGGATTATCACACCAGCCATGAGTACTGTAAAAGGGTTGGAAGATTATAGATATCAATAGCCACTCCTTATTTAATATATCTTATATAAAATAAAGATAAAATGTATACTTATTTCAAATAAAAACGTTGTATGTTATTCTTATCAACTGTGTAAAAGACAAATTGGACTAAGAAAGAGAAACAAACAACGTTCTGGAGAAATGGAATCAACAAATTCGTAAATATAACTAAGCATAGCGACTGTCGACTGCCTTTATCTAAATAGGAGGAGTAAAAATGTTTACTACAACGAAAAACAAAACAACACGATATTCATCTTTAGGCAATGTGTAACATAGCGAACGAATCTTTGAAACTACACAAATGCGGCCTGGGGTGTTATGTAGTATGATTGTGACGGTCGTCTGTCTGTCTGTATGTATGTATGTATGTATGTATATCTTTCTCTCTCTCCTTCTCATGTTGTTCGTAGTAGCAGTGTAACATTGCGCCTCTCTAAGCACATGTGTTAACAGCAAGCATATAATATTCTTCAAACCTTTTATGATAATACATATTTTGTGTTTGAATTTACAGCTTTATTTTTATTTACATGACACAGTATACAGCCTTAATATTCTCCTAATTCGTACCTATAGTGGGGGAGGGTAGAAGTTCTTGGAAACACGTCTGCTTCGTCTCGTAGTCGACACCAAAGAGAAACGCTTGGCTTTCTATCGTGTACTCATCAGTATCCTCTACGGCACTACTCGTTTCTTATCAATTTCTCCAACTTATATTCGTATTAACCACTTTCGTAGCAACGACAGCTCTCACCATCATAGTTGTAGTCATTTTGAGTTATCATATTATTATTATTTACTCACTATGAGTTTTCACACTGGTCATCATCAGTAATTGCTCACCTTTCATAGCCGTTTGTATTTCCTGGAGTTTAAGTGACAACAAGTCTGCCCAGAGTAATCAGTATTCTCCACCTCTTTTCGATAACCATTGCAAATTACTTTGCGATATGGAAACAGCCACTAACCATTGATTTTTCGCTTTTAACAACCATTGGCTTTCTCTGAAATTTGTGTGCAATAAGCTTCCCCAATGTCCCAGTACTCTTCGCACTCTTCCAGCAGATGTCTGGTTAGTTCTTTCCCTCCTCGGTTTTCCCATCCTCTTTGACACTTCAAAACTTTTTGGTGCCATCAATTTTTTTTTTTGGGGGGGGGGTGCAGTTTATGAAATCTCTTGCAGTTTCTATTTTTGGGGGTTAATGTGGTTCTTCGCGTGGTTTTCGTTGGTCTCCTATGAGATTTGAGTGTCAATAAACCTCTCTAAGGTTCCAGTACAGAGGTCTAATAAGTGCTGTCCCTCCTCGGTTGTCCTGTCCTCATTGACCCTTCACCACTATTTTGTATGGTGTCCTCCAAGGGAGGTGCCCTCACTTTTCGGGGGTCAGCCGCAAGTTATGAAATGTCATACAATTTCTGTTTCTTTGGGTTCATGTGTTGTTGTTCTTCGTGGTGTTTTGTTTTCTTCCGATTGTAACTTCCATGTGACTGGTTACTGTTCGTTGCTTATACTGGTTAGGTTTCGTATTCGAGGAGTTTCCTTAAGATTTAAGCTGTTTTATTCATTGTCGTCTTTTGTATGGTCTCAGTGATCCCTTTAATTCCAATTTCTCCCAGTCTTTTTCCAGATTTGGGAGGATTGCTCCTAGTGCTCCTACAATTATTCTTATATTGACTTTCTTTATGCTCCATATCCTTTTTAAATTCTCTGGCAAGTCGCATGTATTTTTAATGTTAAGAATCTTAACTTTTTTGCATACGTTATAAACTTAGTTGGATTAAAAATAAAAGTCGCAGTTTTCTTTAATCAAAATTCAATTTCTTCTTAAATGATCGTCGCATTTTCAACAAATTAAATCACAGTACACTTCCTCTAACTTGTGTTGGTTTAAGCGTCCCAAATTCAGAAATAAATGTTCAGTAAAACTAAAAATAAAAGATATATTGAAGAAAAAATGACATTTTTATTGAATAAAACTTCAAAAACTTTATTTTTTAATGTACCGAAATTTCTAACATATAAAAACAACAAAATGTTAACGTCTTTAAAATTTAAAAATAAAAGAAGAGAAACCTACAACAACTGATTTTTTTTATTTTAAACACTTTTGTCGACACTTTTTTTCGTTTTTTTATGTTAAAAAACTTAACGTGGTTAAATATCGTATAGACTTTGTTACATTAAAAATAAAAGTCGCAGTTTTCTTTAATAAAAATTATAATTCCGTCTGAAACTCGTTGCATTTTAAACATTGTTTTTTTAATAAATTACACTTAGAACATTTTTTTTTAATAAATTACACTTAGAACATTTTTTTTTAATAAATTACACTTAGAACATTTTTTTTTTATAAATTACACTTAGAATATTTTTTTTTATAAATTACACTTAGAACATTTTTTTTAATAAATTACACTTAGAACATTTTTTTTTATAAATTACACTTAGAACATTTTTTTTAATAAATTACACTTAGAACATTTTTTTTATATAAATTACACTTAAAACATTTTTTTTAATAAATTACACTTAGAACATTTTTTTTATAAATTACACTTAGAACATTTTTTTTATATAAATTACACTTAGAACATGTTTTTTTATAAATTACACTTAGAACATTTTTTTAATAAATTACACTTAGAACATTTTTTTTAATAAATTACACTTAGAACATTTTTTTTAATAAATTACACTTAGAACATTTTTTTTAATAAATTACACTTAGAACATTTTTTTTAATAAATTACACTTAGAACATTTTTTTTAATAAATTACACTTAGAACATTTTTTTTATATAAATTACACTTAGAACATTTTTTTTATATAAATTACACTTAGAACATTTTTTTTAATAAATTACACTTAGAACATTTTTTTTATATAAATTACACTTAGAACATTTTTTTTAATAAATTACACTTAGAACATTTTTTTTAATAAATTACACTTAGAACATTTTTTTTATATAAATTACACTTAGAACATGTTTTTTTATAAATTACACTTAGAACATTTTTTTTAATAAATTACACTTAGAACATTTTTTTTAATAAATTACACTTAGAACATTTTTTTTAATAAATTACACTTAGAACATTTTTTTTAATAAATTACACTTAGAACATTTTTTTTAATAAATTACACTTAGAACATTTTTTTTAATAAATTACACTTAGAACATTTTTTTTAATAAATTACACTTAGAACATTTTTTTTTAATAAATTACACTTAGAACATTTTTTTTAATAAATTACACTTAGAACATTTTTTTTAATAAATTACACTTAGAACATTTTTTTTAATAAATTACACTTAGAACATTTTTTTTATATAAATTACACTTAGAACATTTTTTTTATATAAATTACACTTAGAACATTTTTTTTAATAAATTACACTTAGAACATTTTTTTTATATAAATTACACTTAGAACATTTTTTTTAATAAATTACACTTAGAACATTTTTTTTAATAAATTACACTTAGAACATTTTTTTTAATAAATTACACTTAGAACATTTTTTTTATATAAATTACACTTAGAACATGTTTTTTTATAAATTACACTTAGAACATTTTTTTTAATAAATTACACTTAGAACATTTTTTTTAATAAATTACACTTAGAACATTTTTTTTAATAAATTACACTTAGAACATTTTTTTTAATAAATTACACTTAGAACATTTTTTTTAATAAATTACACTTAGAACATTTTTTTTAATAAATTACACTTAGAACATTTTTTTTAATAAATTACACTTAGAACATTTTTTTTTAATAAATTACACTTAGAACATTTTTTTTAATAAATTACACTTAGAACATTTTTTTTAATAAATTACACTTAGAACATTTTTTTTATATAAATTACACTTAGAACATTTTTTTTAATAAATTACACTTAGAACATTTTTTTTAATAAATTACACTTAGAACATTTTTTTTTTATAAATTACACTTAGAACATTTTTTTTAATAAATTACACTTAGAACATTTTTTTTAATAAATTACACTTAGAACATTTTTTTTAATAAATTACACTTAGAACATTTTTTTTAATAAATTACACTTAGAACATTTTTTTTAATAAATTACACTTAGAACATTTTTTTTAATAAATTACACTTAGAACATTTTTTTTATATAAATTACACTTAGAACATGTTTTTTTATAAATTACACTTAGAACATTTTTTTTAATAAATTACACTTAGAACATTTTTTTTATATAAATTACACTTAGAACACGTTTTTTTATAAATTACACTTAGAACATTTTTTTTAATAAATTACACTTAGAACATTTTTTTTATATAAATTACACTTAGAACATTTTTTTTAATAAATTACACTTAGAACATTTTTTTTAATAAATTACACTTAGAACATTTTTTTTAATAAATTACACTTAGAACATTTTTTTTAATAAATTACACTTAGAACATTTTTTTTTAATAAATTACACTTAGAACATTTTTTTTTAATAAATTACACTTAGAACATTTATTTTTAATAAATTACACTTAGAATATTTTTTTTAATAAATTACACTTAGAACATTTTTTTTTAATAAATTACACTTAGAACATTTATTTTTAATAAATTACAGAGAACATTTTTTTTTAATAAATTACACTTAGAACTTTTTTTTATATAAATTACACTTAGAACATTTTTTTTAATAAATTACACTTAGAACATTTTTTTTTAATAAATTACACTTAGAACATTTTTTTTTAATAAATTACACTTAGAACATTTTTTTTTTAATAAATTACACTTAGAACATTTTTTTTTAATAAATTACA
This sequence comes from Sepiola atlantica, assembly GCA_963556195.1. Classification (NCBI taxonomy): domain Eukaryota; kingdom Metazoa; phylum Mollusca; class Cephalopoda; order Sepiida; family Sepiolidae; genus Sepiola; species Sepiola atlantica. The sequence continues at coordinate 8,789,262 of OY744528.1, read as the reverse complement.
CTTAGAACATTTTTTTTTAATAAATTACACTTAGAACATTGTTTATTACCTTGAGAGCGTCTCACGGCACTAATTCGAAATAGAGGTGTGTGTGATCCATATCGCTAACTTATGTCACCTAATCTACAGGTTCGCAATATTTTTACTAAAACACACATCGGAGTTAGGGTTAGGGTTTGGGTTAGTACTATAGTTAGGAACATAATTAAAATAGCCGATACTATCTCGTATTCTAATGTAGAAAATATTGGGGGAATAATTTTTGTACTATTCTTTTTTGGGCTTTAAAACTGTAAAACATATAGAAGGAAATATGAGAATTTTATATTTATAATTGTGAAAAACAAATGTGAAACACATGTACAATGAGTCCATCTTTGGGTTGTTTTCTAAAATATTATCACATTGTTCAAAAATGTTATGGGAATTGGTGTAATTCTTTTGGCGGTGAGGTATAATGAGTCAGCATTGTGTCTCTTCAATAAAAATCGCATTTTGTCAAAACAAAAGGTGATAAGTAGTTCCAATATGCGACATAACAATTGTAATTCGTAGATATTTATATTTATAGCTACCACTAATATAACAAATATTTAACAGGCAAAACACAGAACATCCACATAAAATACTAGGCTAAATATAGAATAGCACACAAATGTCATAAACACAACCTATCGCAATTTTCACCTAGAAAACCCTTACTATCATTCCTTTTTTTTCTAAATATACCACAAAAATGTCATAAACACAAGCTCATTAGTACAAATCTATTACAATTACTGACTATTCTTGCCAACAGGGATTCGAATCAGTGGCCGCTTCAATAAAAATCTGAGGTGACCCATTATGCTCCACCTTGGAAAGTAATTGATTTTTCGTAAGTCTGTCAGTAATGCCTCAACCTTAATTATTGATGATGTTTTCCAAGCCAAAGTTATTGTCTTCAAAAGTAGATGAGAACACTTTATGATCAAAGATTCAGTTATTTAACCAGTATCAATTTCCGAAACTGGTAAACCAAGGAAGAAGTAATTAATTTACCTCCTCTCCAGGAGCTTAAACTGAATGTGGGTTTTGATGGAAGTGTTTTTGTGGGACGAACTGATTTCGAACCCGGAACACTCAAATCCTCAACTCGCGTCGTTAACCACTTACTTACCATCCCCAATAACCTTGAGTTGGGAGAAAATAAAACAAGTGTTTTAATTGACCCACCATGCCCCACTGACCCACTATGTCCCTACTGACCCATTATGCCCCACACCACGATACAAATCAAAGGGAAATATAACAAAATAGAAACTACAAAACAAGTATACAGATAAGAAAACCTTTTTTGTCACGAAAATTCTGGGTATCTACTTTTAATATTGTGTTCGTGCTGGATCGTTCAAAGTTAAGCATGGAATTGCTTGTTAATCTCCTTTCCCGGGCAACGGCGGGACACGGGGCAGCTAGTTTCTAATAAAACAGTACAAATATAACAAGTAACAATAGACTAGTCAGAAGCAAAATTTGATTTTCAAGCTTAAATGATATTGTACTCTCACATTAAAAATCCGACAATATAACTTATATATATATAATATTTATAAATAAATATTAAATTATTTATACCTACAGACGCTAGCGTTTCAAGCTTATTGCTCTCATCAGTGCAGGGAAGTAACAATTTCAGACGGTCGAGAGGCGCGAACCCGGTACACAGAGTCAGCCATATCCACTCGGCCCACGGAAACTGCCACGTAATTTAGGGAAATTAAGATCTATATGTACCTAGAAGCGGACACAGATAGAAGACTAGTCGAGAGTGTTCGACGAACGTATTCGGAACTTTGCATTAGAGCTTTTTGACAGTCTATTTTTAACTTCCTCGAGAGTGCTCAACTTTAATTTCTTAAATATATATATATATATATATATATATATATATATATATATATATATATATAAACTTCATATAAACATTTAAAATAGTCTAGACAATTTTATACATGTTTCAATGCTCCAGCGCACACCACAGGACTAACACATAATGAAAATAAAAACAAAATTGTTAAAAAGAAAATCAGATGGCAAAGCCAACGACAGTATAGTTGTTAAAAGCAATAACTAACAAAAATTATAGCTGTGTGAGTGAGGGCGCTATTAAAAAGATTATATATATATATATATATATATATATATATATATATATATATATATATATATATATATATATTATTTTGGTACAGAAAAATTAGTACAACATTCGTACCGTCGGTTCCAAGCACGGAAAGACTTAGCCATCCGGCTCTCTTCAGCTTCTGTTGCCATCTGTTTCGGAAATGTGAAATCACGTGGCACTTTCGTTGGGACGCGTTATTTGCTTAACGTTTTGTGTATGTTTGTTTGACTTCACATTTCCGAAACAGATGACAACAGAAGCTGAAGAGAGCCGAATGACTAAGTCTTTCCGTGCTTGAAACCGACGGTACGAATGTTGTACTAATTTTTCTGTACCAAAATAAATAAATATTATGGTCTTTATTTGTAACTTTTATTCTTAATTAATCGAGCACTCTGCTAGGATTTTTCCTGCTATATTACAAAGAAGTATATATATATATATATATATATATATATATATATATATATATATATATATATATATAATCAAGATTTGAGTTATATGATTAAATCTCAATTTCGGAGCAAAAGAATTTACACGTGTTTCTACAAAAATCCAATTTATGAACATACCATTTTTATTAATAGTTTTATTGCTCTTTTCTAATAACTATTTACTGGTTTAAATATTGAGCTTCATTTGGGTTTGGAAATAGATTCTTATAAGATTTTATTTGAACGATACATGAAAAAAATGTGTTTTATATTATCACACCTACGCCTTACTAGCTGTCTCTATTTACTTCCCTCCCTACGAGGGCAGAGCTAGACACAAGGTCAGTTTTAATGTGCATGAATTCAGATTATCAAAAAAAAAAAAGGCATTCATGATTGGGGGAAAATAAAAATTGCTTAAGTCTAGTAAGTAAGTATCAGAACAGTTGCTACACTTTGATCCTAACCAAACTTTACTTGTTGTCTGTCTGTCATGTTTGTCACTTCATTTTAGTTTAAATTTGGGAAAAGAAAAACGATATCTGGAAGCTGCTTGCTTTTAATACGCGAATTGTTCAGCCACACATTTTTGGTAATTGTCGGCATAATACAAAGCGACAAGCTGTCCCCGATCGTAGGTAAGTGAACACGTATGTTCGTAAAATCTCCCGCTCTCCGTCTTTTTCCATCCATCGTGGTTGTTGCGGCTACTGACTGATTCGGTCCAGCTATACGTGTTTGCTGTGTCACTCTCAATAAAGATGAAGCGCTGAGTAAAAACTATTTCATTGGTCTCAAAGTCTTATATCCAAGTAACATACACACAACACACAAATATAACAACACACACATATGTGTATATATATATGTATATATATATATATAGTACATGTATTATTTTTGTTTCTTAGATGTTAATTCAAACAAACTCAAGTGTTTATAAAAAGTGCTCAATAACAAGTAGAGCTGTTTTAGTATAATTTTTTTATTTATACAAACATCGTTTAGATTCTTAAATAAGGCCGGAAGGGCGAAATAAATTATTGCACCGGTGATTATGTGATTACGTGTTACTTTATTTTATTTTATTCTTGCTCTGTTTATTAAATTGATATCTCATACTCGGATTTCCTTCTGGAATCTATTTCACTCTAACACTATATATATATATATATATATATATATATATATATATATATATATATATATATATATATATATATATATACAGGGTGGGCCAAAATAAGGGTCCTATCTTTAAATTTGAATAACTTGAATTTGAATAACTTCCACAAAATAAAAGTTAAACTCACCAAACTTTATGTGTGTGTAGACTGACCCTTCCGAGATATTTTGAAATAAACAAAACAAATTTTAGCCGAAAAACACTTCTTAAAACTTACAAAAACTAAAGTATTGTTTTTTACACTGTTTTGAGTTTTTTAAGCAAAAATAATGTTTTCTAAATGAGGGTACGTTCCTTAGGGCTAATACGGCTCATGCTTGCTTCGGAAGGGGTCCTTTACTTATTCTTAAAAAAAAAAAAATCAATAAATAAAAAAGTTATGAATTTTTAAAAATAGGACCCTTATTTTTGCCCACCCTGTATATATATATATATATATATATATATATATATATATATATATATATATATATATATATATATATATATATTTCTTGTGTTTTATAGTATCAAACTATCGACTGAAGAATTGGTTATATATGGTATCTTCAGTCCTTAGTGTCCAATGTTTCCGGGAAACGAAAGGCGTAGATGGATGATCAAACTAATGTGTAGTATCAATTATATATATATATATATATATATATATATATATATATATATATATATATATAGTATAAATTTGTATTTTTACAGACAGTTTTGGTTACATATGTTCATACATATTTCAGCTCTCTTTCGAGAGCCAACTTCCTCAGACCTTTAGAAAAATGAAATAAAAATACAAACTTCCTTATTTTTTGTATTACTCCGGTTGGGAGTAGAAGGTGCATAATTGAACGGTCAAGATTCATATCCAATTACACATTCGGGCTGGTCGCTTCCTTTTTTATCATTTAAGTTTATCATGTACAAAAAGAACTAATGCGACGTTGAAGATACTCTCAAGTAGGTATTAAAATGTATAAAAGGATTTGAAAAGTGGACAAACGTACTTGATCAACTTAAATGATGAAAAGTAAAAGAAAGCGCTCAGCCCGAATGTGTAATTGGATATGAAGTTTGTCCGTTTAATTATGCACCCATCCCCTCCCAACCGGGGTAATACACAAGATAAGGGAAGTTGTTATTTCTCATTTCATTTTTCTAAAAGTCTGACGAGGTTCGCTCTCGGGAAAAGGCGCAACTGAAACATGTATGCACATATGTAACCAAAATTGTCTGTAAAAATACAAATGTATACTATATATATATATATATATATATATATATATATATATATATATATATATATATATATATGTATATGAATTTATACAACACATTACTTTGATCATCACCTTCTGTTTCTTGGAAAAATTGGAAACTAAGGACTAAAGATACCATATATAACAGTCGATAGTTTGATAATGTAAAACATAAGACATATATATATATATATATATATATAGAGAGAGAGAGAGAGAGAGTCTCGGAAGTTCTTTTAACCTTCAAAACTGAAAAAAAAAATTTTGTTGAAAGATTTTATTCTAGTAAGTCAATCAATCTACTGCAATCACTATTTTAGTTAACTTCCAAGAATTTATTCTAATATAAATATATTTTAATATATGTTTTTTTATATAAGGGATCGTCAGTTGTTTACCATGAAAACTGTTTCGGGATTTTAAAAACAAAACAGTATTTCTTTATCATGGCATCCCAGCAACAACTAAACAACATATTAAAAACAACGAAAATAATAAAAAGCAAACGGCAACCATAAACCCTCAAAAGAATTTTAACCTCATCCAAACTCAACCAACACACAATACAAGGTGTACGTCACCAGAACTTAACCATCACACAATACAAGGGGCCACAAAATGCAACAAGGAAATATGTGGGGGTCTGTGACATCATAATAGAGGGGAACTCATACACATTTAAACACCCAACACAAACATTCACAATTAAAAAGACCTTAACTGCACCTCCAAGACGTTGTCTATGTGCTAGAATGTACAACATGTAACGAAGCTTATATAGGTGCGACCAAAACATTTAATAATAGAGTATCTTTACAATAAAGCAACATTAAAATCAAAGAAAACCGTAAATTATTCGTCTCCCAACATGTGCACTCAGGCAGCGGAGAAAAATTTTAAATAATGCCAATTTTCCAAAGCCAAGATTACATCTACTTACTAAAACAAGAAAAAAACTTCATATCTAAATTCAATCCAGCATTGAACAGATCATAACTCTAACAACACACACTTTTATCAACCTTTCTCTACCTCTCTCTATCACTATCTAACCATACGTGTGTGCGCGCACATATGTGTGTGTGCGTGTTTGTGGGGGGGTGTATATATCGCTCACCTATGTACAAGATTCAGAACTGACCACACACGTGCGCGCACACACGCACCCACACACGTGGGCACAAAAGCCATCTTGGAGACTGGGCAATAAAAAATAATAAATTTCAAAAGAAAATCTACGCACACTAAGAAATCAAGATGACCGATGAAATAAAGGTCAAAATAACACGTACTTAATAAACACACACGACTTTGACCAAGAGAAGCAGGAAAAATACAAAATAAAAAGTATAATTTTATCAAAACACGTACTTACACACCCGCAAACCCACGCATGCGCAAAAACGTCAAACAATAAGACATTTCCCTAAATGAAACAACACTCTTTCAAATCAAAAGACATTTCTTCAAATGGATTTACATATCTGATGAAAGCGGACCACCGCTTGAAACGCGTTATATAAAATTATAAAATGATAAAATAACAAAATAATAAATAAATGGTGAAATAAAGATATTTTACAAATGTTGGTAGCCTTACTCCTTTACATATATATTTTTCTCTCTTTGGAACTGCACTAATACTGCACTACCCTCTTTATATATATATATATATATATATATATATATATATATATATATATATATATATATATATATATTTATATATATATATATATATATATATATATATGTCGGTTTACGGATAATTAAGGAGAAGGATAGGGTAATATAATGTTATAAGTAATATGGTGTGATAAGTAATACGGTGTTATGCGAATTGTGAAAAAGGACATAGTAGTGTTCATCATTTTATCCCGAGCAACGGCGGGTTATCCTGCTAGTCAATGAATAAAAAATTTAAATTCGCCGTCACGTGAATTGATACCCTTTTTAATGTTTCGTCTTTTTTATTGATACCGGCTACATACTTCTGATGATCGATGATCCTGTGAAACTGCAGTATACTTTTGTCATGTCTCTGTGCTTTCTAACGTGAACATACCAATCTCTGCGGTCATCACATGCTAGAACTTTTCTGTTTCAATATGTTTCGATATATGGTTATCTGTTTACGATGTAATCGTGTGCACGTGTTAGTCTGTCCTACTGCTCGTAAATATGTATGCGTATGCGTGCGCTTAGAGAGTGGTTGTGTCCTTTTATTTTTATATGAGTGTTTCATTAGTCGTATGTGTATGGCGGTTGAGTGTTTTTCAACTTGTCACTCCTGGGAGTCTTTCCGTGTAAAACCATCACCACGTTGGAATCCATTACCTGTTTATAAATGTAACCAGCGAACGAATTTCATTTGCTTCCACCCACGACACCCGCTCCGCACTGATCTTTCTTAACGTGACTCCCTCCCCTTTGTCTGCATGCCAATAATGACCTCGGCTTTCAAATGTACCTTTTTCTCCTTAATATGATCAATGGAGGAGAAAGATGATGATGTTATGAAACTAAGCGTGTTCGTTTGTTTTTTTCTTTCTTTCTGTTCTTCTCCCGAGCGAAACCCCGTGATAAATCCACTAAAAAGCAATACGTCTACTCTGTAAGGCTAAGTATAGCGTCCGACCAACCTGTCGAATTGTATTTTACTCAAGTCGTATTAGGAAGGAGAGAAAATTTAGCTTTTCTAATGGGTTCCTTTCTCAAAATTAGGCTTTCTTTTATGAGTAAATGTCGAAGTATAAAAGTTTTTTTTTCGATACTAACCGTACATAAATATCAAAACTTCGTATTTTATTACTTTTCTCTGACTTTATGGAACTTGGTGCGATCTATCAAAAATGCTGTGTCATTGAGTAACAACAAGATGGCGTCATGATTCAAGATGGCGTCCTGTGTAAACATGGTTCTTTTCGTTCAATTGTAAATTTTGATTCTCCTTTATTTCGGACTAATAAGAGCGGTTGATTTCTTACTTATTTAAATTAGTGTTTCATACATAATGACGACTATGTTGTTGTCTCCCTGTCTGTATGGTGAGCAAGGTTTGAAAGTGTACTCTTAAAATATGTTTAATTCTGAATTCAATACTCTAAGGCGCTTGCTTTCCAAATCCCACTTTCCTAACTTGTGTCTAATCTTCCCAACATTGAACAGAGATGAATAACAACTTTACAATTTTGTAAATGGCGTTTATTGAGTTTTACATTCGAATTACGGTAGTAAAACATATTTTAAGTGTACACATTCATAACAACATATATATATATATATATATATATATATATATATATATATATATATATATAATTAAATTGTTACAAATATCCAGGGGGTATAAGTCCGAAGGAAGTTGAAACCGGGTTTATGAGAGTGCTCAATGAAAATTCAGAGCAAAATATATTTGTGTTGGTGATTTTATTATTCCATTACTGCTACAAAATATATATTGTTTCATTAGCGTTCATAATGAACGCCAATTCTTCAGGCGTCAACGGAATTTAAATGCCTAAAATTTTAAATGAAATGGTTGGGGTTGAATTTAAAATTTTAGGCATTTAAATTCCGTTGACGCTTGAAGAATTGGCGTTCATTATGAACGCTAATGAAACAATATATATTGTGTAGCAATAATGGAATAATAAAATTACCTACAAATATATATATATATATATATATATATATATATATATATATATATATATATAACGTCTGAGACTATATATATATATATATATATATATATATATATATATATATATATATATATATATATATATATATATATATATAGTCTCAGACGTTTTTGAACAATTTAAACTATATGAAAAAAAACCTATTATCTCAAGTCCTTCGGTGGAAAATTACTTTTTTTGTAAGTCAATTTACTTTATACAGTCACTATATTCGTTTGATTCCAAGAATTAACGCTAGTCTTAACATTATTTAGAGGATCATCAGTTGTTTACCATGAAAAACTGTTTCGAGAATTTAAAAACAAAGCCGTATTTTATCTCATGGCTTCCCAGCAGAGTTGATCAGCTCCCACTTCCCTTAAAAGATAAGAAAAACATTCCGTATATTAGATCTAAGTTTTGTTATAGATTAATGTTTTGCTAACTTAATTTGTTATTAGAAAATGTCCTTCTACCCTGTGTTGTTCGTCTTTCTCTAAGAAAATGTATATGTGAATTACAAAAAAAGTGCTATATATAATAGTGTTCAAACGAATCCATTACACTACTTATTAGGTATATATATATATATATATATATATATATATATATATATATATATATATATATATATATATATTATTTTCGTACATAAAAATAAGTACAACATTCGTACCGTCGGTTTCGAGCACAGAAGGACTTAGCCATCCGGCTCTCTTCAGCTTATGTCGAGATGACAGCATAAGCGGAAGAGAGCTGAATGGCTAAGTCCTTCTGTGCTCGAAACCGACGGTACGAATGGTGTACTAATTTTTCTGTACCAAAATAAATAAATGTTACGCTAATAATTTTTAATTTTAATTCTCAATTAATGAAGCACTCTGTTGGGATTTTTCCTGCTATATTACAAAAGAAATTATATATATATATATATATATATATATATATATATATATATATATATATATTAGAGAGATAGAGATGTGTGTGTATAATCACATGCAATGACGCTTCCATTAATTCAGTAAGTGATGGGTTCTACATCATGTCAGCAGAAAGATCACTGTTCTGGAATTATGTCAATCGGAAATGAGCATGAACTTGTAGAGTTAAAGTGAGAAGATGTCGGATCGCAATTTTGGAGTTGAGTCGCTGCGTCGGTATCCTTCTTTACTAGCCTTGTGTAATATTAAGAAAACGGTCACCAAACGTTGGCTAAAAGACCACACTTGTTCACTACATTTTAAATCAATTGTATTAAGCAGTTTCATCAACACAACATATGGTCTGGAAGGAGTTGCGTAAACAGAAATACCAAATAACTTGCGTCTGCAGATATGTGTGTACTATAGATATGGAATTGAGGGCGTTAGTTTTGCACAGCCATTTCTACAAAAAATCAGAGTTAATTTGGAAGTGGTAAAATTGAAAATAAAATTGCATAAATTAGCTACAAAATTAACATTAATAATAATAATAATAATAATAATAATAATAATAATAATAATAATAATAATAATAATAATAATAATAATAATAATAATAATAATAATAATCAAAGAAGCAAATATACTGAACTTGCCAGAGAATTGAAAGGAATATGGAACATGAAGAAAGTCAGTATTACACCAATAATCATAGGAGCACTAGGAACAGTCCCCAAAAACATGGAGAAAAGACTAGGAGAAATAGGAATCAAAGAGATAACTGAGACCATACAAAGGACAGTAATGATCAAAACAGCTACAATCCTGAGAAATGTCCTCGAATGCGGAAACCAACCCACATAAGCAACGAATGGAGAACAAACACATGGAAGCACAAGACAACAGAACCGGGGAAAATACAACCGCACGAGAAGGCGCAAGCATAGGCTGACACCACGAAAATTATAGACAGAGAGTCGAGGAGGGAAAGCGCAAACCAGACCTCCACTGGAAGAGCGCAGACAGCTCTGGGACCTTGGGGAGACTTGTTGCCACTCGGGCCCCAGAGGGGACCAATGGCCCTTATCAGCAGGAAATCGTTGGTAGGTGGCTGTTGCGATTACCGCAAGGTCATCAGCGGTGATGAACGAAAAGAGGTGGAGCATACTGGAAGTCTGAGGAGATTTGTTGTCACTCAGACTCCAGGGAATACCACAGGTTGTCGGCAGTGGGCGATCACTGACGATGACCAGTGTGATTACCCCTAGTGAGTAAAAAAAAAAAAAATTAAAAAAAAAAAAAAAATAATAATAATAATAATAATAATAATAATAATGATGATGATGATGATGATGATGATGATGATGATGATGATGATGATGATGATGATGATGATGATGAAGAAGAATTACGGAATACATTGTTCGATAGCTTTTGTTTTTATTCCAAGTAAATAATTCAAATGAAAGTAAATGGAAATTTTAATTGAAAGTCAATAAAAATATGCAGCCATAATTTTGGAGATTTAAATTATTGAAAAAAGGATTTTTTTAAATGTTGAAGACAAAAGCACAAAATTTTATTTGTCACTAATACAGGCCAAAAGTAACAGGAGGTAAAATGTGATATGATATACTATATATTCTTGTGTATACAAGAAATTTGAATTGAAATTAAAGACAATGAGAGAGGGGGGAGTTATAAAGAGCACTTATTTGAATGATGAGAGAGATAACGTCTTGTCACATTGACATCTTCAACAGGACTGTTTATATATCGCGGGAAACAGGCTTTTGCAGAAGGGAAAATAGACTCCCACGCGAATAGTGTATCAACGTATACGTACGCGAGTGTGAATATGCAAGTGTGTGTTTTACCGAACCACGGTATATTCACTCCGCAAGTGAGAACATGCAATAGCAAAAGAAAATAGATCGCAATTATGTAACCGATAGTTAGTTTATCGACCTAACTGATAATTACTCCTAGTGACCCTAGATGGTACCGAAAGAAAAGTATCAATAGTGTATTCAGTTTCCTTGAAAGGATTAAACCTTATTGAAACTAGCCCGTAACTAACGTTAACACATATATATATATATATATATATATATATATATATATATATATATATATATATATATATATATATATATATATATATATATAGTAAGTTATGAAAATATATGTATGGCAATTAAGCTACACAGAGACTCCCGCGTTTCATCCCCCGGGGGGGGGGTCGTCAGTCAACGTAGCTCTAGTTACGTATCGAGAACTTTTGAAGTAATTACTGGAAATTGATACATAAAAAATAAATCTCATTATAACATTTCATGGGGATATATGAAATAGTAATATATATATATATATATATATATATATATATATATATATATATATATATATATATAAATATAAATATAGAGAGAGATAGATAGATAGATAGATAGATAGATAGATAGATAGATAATTGAAAATTAGACTGTAATTATACATCCTCGCTTCTGTTTCTCTAACATACTCTCTATCTCTCTCACTTTATCTCTCCCCTTCCTTAACTCTCCCTCTCTTTTTCTCTCTTTTCCTCTCGAACTACAGAATGATTAGTATTACTTGTTGTGGTAATATTCACTATTTATAATGAACTATTCTAATATGTTTTTATTATTTCCTAAATAAACACACGTTGACTTATATATAGATAATTGAAAATTGGACCTCTGGAATAATACATTTTCTCTTTTCTTCTCACACCCTCTCTCGATTTTATTCTTTCTTTCCCCCTCTCTCTCTATCTCTTTCTCTCTCTCTCTCTATCTCTTTCTCTCCTTCTCTCCTTCTCTCGCTATCTCTTTCTCTCCATCAATCTATTTCTCTCCTTCTCTCTCTCCCTCTCCCTATCTAACACTATATCGCTTTCTGTCATCCCTTCGAATTACAGGTTTAATAGTATTACTGCCTATGATGAGATTCCCATTTTTATAATGAACTATTCCAATCTTTTTATTCTTTCCTTTTTTATTATCATATG